>JAPYZA010000202.1:0-34518 GCA_030522685.1 Eupelmus azureus | reverse complement strand
TATGTAAGTATATTAAAATGTATTAAAAAGCAAATATTTTCTGCCATTAATAAACAGTGATTTTTCATGAAAAAGTTTAAGCTTTCATAGGACATTTTTCCCATTGCATACCGATAGTGCATCTTGATGAATGCAATTCACACCTACGTATGCATACGAATAGTATATGAACCCATAAAAATCACAGAAACATTCAAGGCAATTTCATGACTTTCACTGCAGTTAAAGAAATAATTTGATGTTTACATTAATCAGTGTTTATGCTCTGAAAGATATTTGGATTAATAATTAAGTTGTACTTTCTACAGTACATATGAATAAAAAACCTGAAGTTTTTTTCCTGGTGTTAATAAGTTCATTAAAAAAGCATTGCTATCCGTAATTTTTCTAAGTAGAAAGACTAATTAATTAATTAATTCAAAAATGTATTACAAAATGTTCTCTCACTTCGGAAGGAATTTTCAAGGTCTTGGCAATCCAACCCCCTCGCGTATATAAAAGCTGTTATATCGACTCTTTCGACCTTTATTTCACAATCTCAAAGAAATCAACATGGAACAGAGAAGAACAAAGATAAAGAGCCGACAGAAACCCGCGGCATCGTCGTCAGCGACGTCAAACACGGCGCTAATTGTATTTCTGCAAGGGCAACGGCGCGCGCTGCCCGACTAAGTCGGATTATCACGGAAAAGCGAATTCCCCAACGCAAGCCTCTTTGGCAGAAGAAACGCGAGGATAAAGCGCGCAGCGCGCACACTGACCGGGAGAGGTAGGAAGCCTTATTGAAATTTATCAGTCGTCGCGGAAAAAGTCGGCGCTTTTATCGAATTCGCTAAGGGATTTTTCGCCAGGCGTGCGCCCGATCAGCAAGATTGCGCAGCCGAATATCCGGAGCCCGCGCCATTCTGCCGATTTCTCATAGCTGGATCAGCGGATTTACGACGAGAGGTAGACCTTTTTATATACATATATACACACACACACACACACACAGCACATAGCCATACCGGCCTGTTCATGCCAGTTAGGCTGGCACACGTGGATTAAAGAGTGCAGAGTCGCCGCCGCGGTCTGGTCTGTAAAGGGATAAAACTTGGCTTGTCAAGACTTTTCATGGCGCTCATTGCTTGTAACGAGTAATTGACAGTCGCCAATTTTGCTGCTTTGTGCGCGGCCGCCTCCTAGCTCTTCTCCTTTTCCCTGTCTTTTGAAAGTTTCTTGGCAGCTCCGGCATTCACCGGATTCGCGAGTTAGGGGTATTATAAAAGTGCATAGCGCGGAAAGTTGGAACGGCGTTAGAAGGGATAGCGGCATTGATATATGTATAGTATTTGCCGGAAATTTAATCCTGCTGTTGATATAAATACGTTTTTATATTTAAATAATTCCTTATTTTTAATATTTTTAATATATTCATTTAATTTACACTTAATTATTTACATCTGAAATTTGCATATAAGTCTTATTTAACTGAACCTACATTAGTTAGTAACAAGATTATCTATCATAATTACAAAAAGTTTATTTTATAAATTAACTTAAAAAATCGAATGAATGTAATTAACAAAAGATTCCTATAGCCAATGGTATTTGGCCGGTGAGCAACTGGAAAATAGTTAGGAAAGAGGGAGGTTTACTCTGATAACATCTATCCTCGAAAAATTATCGTAAACAATTTCATTGTTTGAATGCTCGTAATTAAAAACATTATAAAAGGTTTTGAGATTCGATTGAAAATAAAAATATTTTTTGCAGAATATAAAAAAGTCAATTAGAAGTTATTTATAGTAGTTTTATTTACAACATAATATATTAAATAAAAAATATAATAAATACTATTTTATGATTTAAATGGCTGTCAAAGTCAGAGATTTATTCACACAATTTACAGAGGTTAGTACAATTAATTTAAATACATTTATTTTAATGTCTTTTTAATGCATATTGCATAAAAGTTGTTATAGTATAATAGAAATGCAAGAATTAAAGTGTTTTAATTTACTGCACTATATATATCCAGAAAAAAATAATTTTTATATTTAGCGCAGTCATATAATCAAGTTATGTTAAACAGCTTGTAAACAATTAGGTGTACGTTTTTAATGCTAATTTCTAATTTTGAAATTCTGTATCGTAGTTGTAATTAAAATTTAATAAATAATTATTGTTCCACTTTATAGCGTAGAGCTTTCACTTTCAGATACGCCTTAATATCTCAAATATAGAAACTAAAATATTTAAAAAATAGTCAGTGCGAAATGAGTAATTTTAGCTCCAAGACTACAGGACTAATCGTGCTTCATTGCATAATATAAATAAAACACTCACAATTCCATTTAAATTTAATATTATTTAATAAACATTGGGATTTCTGGTATCCATTAAATTTCACATTACAAATGCATTGCTTAAAAATACCGTTTATTTATTTCGTTCTCAATATAACTGAATGTCCATTTTATTTCTGACATATCGAAACCTTTCTTCATCAGCTACATTTTTAACCGTATCACAAAACAATAAATAGAAGCGCATTACTTTAATAAAAGCAGCAGAAACAAAAATCAGGTTACACGAAGCTCTTCAAATATATCCCCGCCAACAACTGGAACCGCTCCGAGAAAGCAGAGCCACTTCGTGGGCGAGAAAGAGTAGATTTTTCATAAGTATATTCACGCGTAAGCAGAGAGTGCATCACCCTCTCACTCTTCCCGCATTCTATTTCACCGTGCACACACACACCAACCCAACTCTCTATCTATATAGATACACACCGAGCAGGCGCCATCAGGAAGTAAAAGACACGGCGCGGCGAAAGTGCATACTGCGCTTTCTAAAGAAAAAAAAAAGAGCAGCAGCCTTAGGTATCGATATCTCAGAACCGGCTTCGTTAAACGCGGTCCGAAAAATACCTGATAGGAAAGCTCCCGGAGAGCCGAAATCACGGAGGAAAAACTTGGACGGCGACGTCGTCCTCTTCCAGAGAAAAAAGAAGCAGCCCGAAAAAGGAAGATGAGAGACAAGTCGGGGGAGAAAAGGAGAGCGCAATCTGCACGTATCCAGGCCGCTCGACTTAATTTGGCCTCCCTCTAGGAGCCCAGTCGGAAGTCCAGGCACGTGGCCTAATGCCGAGTGCGCGCGCGCGCTGGCTGCCTCCCCCTTTATCCCTCTCCGCATAAACGTGGAGCCTCGGCTATATACTTGTATACCCTCGTCGAGTATAAGTCAGATCCGTCGTGAGGGAGACGTTTGCAGCGGAGCGCGAGGCGATATCCCAGATTTATACATAATAAAGTGAGCGCGCGCAGCGTCTATGCAGAAGACGACGCGAGGAGGGTCCTAGGGAGCGGGGCTGAATCGTAATCGCCTTACGCGTAACGAGGCCACAGGTCAGGCGAACGCATTAATCTTGAGACGCGATGCCTGCGCATTGCTTGATATGCCCGCTTCTAGGAGAGCTCAGCCCGAGCGCTCGTCTATCCGCAGATGAGCTGAGGTTAATGTATATATATATATAGAGGGAGGCGCGAGGAGGTTTCATAGCTGAAGTTGGATATTTTTAGTGGAATGGTTCTGCATAAAGAGGGAGAGGAGTTTCTTTATTGCTGGAGGAGTTATACGGCATCATTCGTTATGGCTCGAGATGGTCGTGCTGTTATAAAAAAAAATTGGATTTCAAATTGATGTACAGGTGGGGTAATGGTATTGTGTTGAATATTTTATTTTAATATTCGTAATTTTTAGGAACTGATAATATTACACGAAATCTTTTGATGTAATAATGATTATGAACGGATTATTAAACTGTGCGGACGGTAACAATTTTCATATATAATTTAACAAGTATTTATTATTAAAAGATGTATTCTAAAACGTAATTGTATGCACATATTATTAGTGAATAATTTAATACTATAAATTTAAATTTGCAAAATTATGCACATAACTCACATCTGACGTAACTATTAGTATGTATTCCAACTAATGCACTGCTTTGTTACTACAAAATAGATTAGCAGACAAAGCTTATAATTAGAACAACAATTTTACACGGCTAATAAACCCAAATTATAGTATAATTTTCGCATATTCAACTTTCCAGATCTCCGTCGGTCAAATTAATGCGTAAATATTATGCGAAATAATTACGGAGTTTCAACATTATAAATAACAGTAAAAAAACGAAAAAAAAGTCCCAAAGACTCGTTATCAATAACGAATGATTCCTAGTACACGCGTGCTAAAGCAGGCGATTAATAACGGCGAGGACTAAGGACTTGTCAGGCGTCACAAGAGATACTTAATCCGCGACAATTTGGGTGATCCATCCAAGATCCAAGTGATCAGCGTGAGCTACGAGGTGCGAGGCACGCAGTCACGCTGGATACGAGCAAAGGGAGAGAGAGCGACGCTTTTGCAAGCCGATTCGTCACTGCGGCCGACATCCTCTTAACCATTCGAAATTCAGCTTAGTCACGCGGACTAGCTCGACTTTTCGAGCGGCTCCTAATGACAGCGATCCTTCAAAAAATCATCCGGCTTCAGATAGTCAAAGCGCAGGCGCGAACATTCACCCCTCCCCCTGCGTTAACGCGATGATGGCTCGAAAAATCCAGCGACTCATCGCCTACACCCGCGTAACTGCGTATAAAGAAGCGCGCGGCCTCCATTCATTAATCCGTAGCAACAAGTGCCTCGGTCCGGCTTTCTCCGATTTGTAAAAGACTCCGAGTATAGTCTAGCGCTGAAAAGCAAGAACAACAAGACAGCAGCCGCGCTCCTCTACTGTACACTGCGCAGAGAACTACTCTGCTGCACAACGCGTAACTCGTCTCGGGGAGCTAAATTCGCGCTGGGGCTTTTCCGGCGGCGGTAGCTTGTTTCCTTTCGAGTTGGGCGACGCGTACAACATAGAGAGAGAGAGAGAGAGAACTCGAGGCGGAAGACGAGCGGGGGGGAGCTGTTGCATCGCGAGCGATAAATCTCGAAGCGCGCAGTCTCTATTAAGGGGGCTTGCTGCAGCGTGGGATGCAGAGCGCCGATGTGCTGCATCTCCGCTGGGGTATTACGTTTATATATATATAAAGTGCGGAAGGCAAATCGAGACGATATATTCCGAGTGCTAAAAGTGCCGGGAGGTCGTCGGGATTTATCCCAATTTTTTGGGCAAATATCATAATCCGTCTTGACTGTACGTGCCGGTAAATCCGAGTATCGGGAGAGAGAGTCTGAATTCGGATTATTTATCGAGCATCCGCCGGAGATATATATTTTACACGGGAGGGGGCTGGGGCGAGAATAACGTAAACAAGACGAACGGCGGAGAGATACGACACTAGCATTCGCTCTGCAGTACCGGCTCAATCGCCAAATTATATGAGCGACGTCGGGGAATACGCCGCGACGAGTCGAACATTGGCGTTTTGACGTATATCTGCGTGAGAGAGGACATAAAAGAGAGAGGGAGAAGGGAGAAAGGATCAGGCAGAATTGCACGTCACTCTCAGCCGCCTCTCGATGTCGCTGGCTCGTCTGTATGTGCAGCGGCTTCGCTACTAGACGCGTGCCTGCCTCAAGAGCGGCTATACATCCTCGGCAAGCGTCGTCTAAGAGGACCGGCCCGATGAGACTCTTCAGCAGCTTGCGGCGAGCTTCTCCCCTCCCCGTAGGGCTCGCATCGCTGCTTCTGTACTGCTGAGCAGACGAAAATTTGCGCAGACGCGCCAGACCCTCCCCCCCTTCTCTCTACATAAATATAGATATATAAGGCCAGCAGCGAGGGCAAGAACAATGGAATAATTGATTGACAAGACAGGCGGCTGGCTCTCGCCTCTGTATAAAGAAAAAAGCCCGCCGATCTTTGAGAGCCAAGCGGCGGGGCCTATATGCACGGAGGCGAAATTAATTGAAGGCGACAGCGCATATCGGAATCGGCGCGATTACGTATACATAGCCGAGGAAGAGGAATAGCCGAGGGAAGCGCAAAATGGTTATTATCTATAGGGGAGGGAAGAGGGGAGCCTGCAAGCTCCGCGCGCGAGCTTTTGATTTACGATCCGGTCTCCCGACTTAATCCGCCTCGGCATCGACTGCTTGTTTCCGCGGGCGCCTGCAGGCCCGGCTATCGCCTCGGAAAATCGCGAGGAAAAGAGAAAGCTCCTCGGCTGCCCGCCCGATTGCCGCGAGGGGCTCAAAATTAATTGACCCGAAGAGCTTCTTTAGCTGCAAAGCTCGGAGCGATGTAATGGCTCGCTCTTTTTTCCGGCTAAACGCGCCGGAATGGGATCGTCCTCCGGGACTCTTTGGGTATATATGTACAAATTGTAGAGGAAGACGCGTGTGCAGAGAGCAAACGTGGAAATGCAATAATAGCCCGGGCCCAGCGATAAAAGCGCGGTGCTTTTTATCGCGTAGGCTTAAAACAAGCCGCTCTCGACGCGAAGAGAAAAAAAAAGAGGATAGGCTCGAGTGGCCCCCGAGCTTTTGATATCGTGCCCGGCTATAATTAAAGAGCGCAGGCCACGGGCATCGTAAACGTCTCTATCTCTCGGTGCGCAGGCGCAGAGGCGCGTGAGAGTACGTAAAACAACGAGAGAGCCGCTTTAGCAGCGTGGACTGGGGGTGTAGGAAAAACAAAAATGAAGGAGGAAAGAAGGAAGGAAGGAAGGAAGCGGCGCAAAGGGTGTAGTAGTAGTAGCCGGTAACACGCCATCGAGCACAGCCACGCGAACGCGGGCTTTCCTTTGTTTGGACTGAAGCTAGCGCGACAGCAGCAGCGAGCGGCTCAATCTCGCGTAGGCGGCTCTGGGAGCTTGCAAGCTCCGAGAGAGCCGGGACCTCGTGCGGTTTTCTTTGAGGAGCCTGATCTTTCTTCTCGATCCTAGTAAATTCAAGTGTGCAGCGCGGAATTCACTCGGTGAGTTTCTTGGCGGGGGGTGCGAGAGCTTCGCTGTCGGCTTCAGGGAGAGGGAGATCAAAGGAGGAGGTTAGGAGCCACGAGCCTCGAAAAGAGAATTCTCATTAAGGCTTTGATAAAGTCTATTTTCAAGAGGCCGGCCCGCGGAACTATAACGAACAAAGGAGAAAACAGGGAGAAAAAAAGAGGCGGAGGAAGTGGGCGGAATTCTCTGGCGGCTAGTGCAGCGAGCGCCGGATTTTCGATTGAGAGAGAGAGGAGAGCGCACGGATAAATTGCGCGCGCGCTCCGCAGCTTCTCGATTACAGAAGAAGAGCGAGCCTAAGAGAGATGTATGTCTGTATATAACCGAGCCGTAGAGGGGATAGGTATGCGGCCTATCCGATGCCTCGGTGAAATTTTCAAGAAGCTCGCTCTCTCCCACTCCGGAGCCAGTTATCGAGCATTGTTCCACTGCGCTCGGCAGTCGAGCGGGGATATTGTCGAGAGATGAGAGAGAGAGAGAGGCTCGGATAACGAAGATGGAAATAAATTAGGTGTAGCCGAGAGCGGTCGGTGTACACGCATTGTTAGGGCTAAGAGCCTGTGTGTGTGTATACGCTCTTTGCAGCCGGGTGTGCAAGTGGGAGCGGAAATGGCGCGCACTCCCGGCACTCGACATAATTTAGCGTGTTTCCGAGGAAGCTGCGCGGGATAAACGTCACGCTATTCCCGCAGGATCACGCCGCGCGCTGGCCCCGGCTGCGCAAGCGTCCTGTCAAGATTGGCTCAGACGGTATATCGCGCGACGTGCGAGGAATCTCGAGCCACTCTCCTGGCTTGTATATCCCTTCGAAGGGCCAAGACTATTCCGAGCGACGGAGTGCTGCTCTGTACACCTTGTTGCAGTCGGTGTATATGTTTCCGCATCTGATGCGCTGTTCTTGCGCTGGGTGTGTATGTATGAGGCGGGCGGGGGTGGGGACTAATCTGTTATCACCCTGGGTGTCTTTTCTCTTTCTAGAGTATGATAAGTGCGCACGTAAAGCTGCTTATTCTTGTTCCTACGGTTTTTCTTGGGAGGATTCTACGGTTGTGAACATGTTTGACTTTTTAGTTTCATAGGAGTCCTTTTTATTTAAAATATTTTTTATCGACTTGCAAATAATGTATCACGTAAATTTGAACTATGCCAATGTTTTTTAGTATCCGAAGAAAGCCGAGAAAGCTCTGCTAATCAATACTTCAACTCCGCTCAGCAAACACAATCGCGATTCTTGTTTCTTTCTCATACAGCCTTACGCGCTTTCTCGAGACTCTCGAAGCTAACGAAGAGTAAATACTTTTTCCACGGATGATTGCGAGTTCGGCGAAAGCTCAGGGGCCACTTATTGTTGCAAATGAAAATTAATAATAGGCTTTTAGCCGCCGTGTACGCTCCGCTCTCTGCGCCACCTTGTTCCAAGAAAGTATATAGATATATCGCCGAGAACATTTCGCCGCGTGTCGCTGCGGCGCCGAGAGAGAAATGGGATGAAGGTAAAGGAGCGCCGCTGCGCACCCAAGGGGGGGGGGGGAGTCTGCGAAATTAGGGCTTGACATTTTTGCCTCGTTACTTTGGTACGCGTGCGCGGGCGCGCTAGGAGCACTAAAAATTGTTTGACTTGTGTAAGAAATTGCTCAAGTTGGCCAATTTAAAGTTACGAGCACCTTCAATGACAGTATTTTTTTTCCTTCACCCCCCACCTTTACATGAGCGCCCGAGAATTTCGCGAAAAAGTAGCTTCCAACTTAAAGACCTTAAACTTTCGCTGAAATATAAATTTTCCGACTTTACGCCGTAAAGTCCCAAGTCCGCTCTCTGGTATCCCTCATAAGCTAAATATTTTACACTTAGGATAATGGTAAGTGTTGGGTTACTGCAAGCACTCAACTTTTAATGCATAAATAATAAACGATATTAGTCCCGTCGCAAGGAGACAATAAGTTTATTTAAATCCATGTAACAAACGCGAGCCGAAAGCTCAACCGCGAAAACTGGCAGAGCAAACTTTACGAGACTACCGTGCGTAAAACGCAAAATTACAGCCAGCCAAAATTTCAGCGTTGTTACAACTCCTACAGCGCAGCGCTCGAAGCAAGTTATTAACACATTTTCGTGACTAAAATAAAAGCCAAAAGTATATGATTTATTAATGATAAAAAGAAGTTTATAGCTGAATAAACCGGCTGTACACGGGCTTTATCCATTATCTCGCATGTCGCACTCGCGTGTAAGCCCCCTCGCTTTTTGGCCCGCAGCTCACGGTTTCGCAACAACTTTTTTTTCCTGCCCGATTCGTGCTCCTGCAGTTAAAAGGCCCGACCGCGTATGGATAGCTTTATTTTTTGCGAGATTAATAGCGCGTCAAAGGAAAATTAACGCCGCTAAGAGCTCCGAAGTATCGAGTGCAAATTAATACGTCCGAGCGGAGGGACCCGCGCGCGTGTGTGTATATACATATATATAGGAAAGAAAAAAATGGCCTTTTCCAGGCTGGCGGAGCTGGCGTGCCGGCAGTAGCAGAGCAGAGATGGAGCGGTCATTTCCTTTCTCGCTCTTGCGAAACAAACTGCTCAATTTGCGGTCCGGCAGCCGAACGAATGGCCTCATCCGGAGTTTCCGCGGTTTACGTATCGGCTCTCTCTCTCTCTCTCTCTCTCTCTCTCTCTCTCTCCCTCTTCGTTTTATCCCGCTCATGCGACTCTGCGTTCCCTGTATACGTACACGCACAGCCAGGCTCACCTATACTTGTACATAGACGGAGAGTCGTGCAGCGGCACACACGGTCCAGTCGTAAATCTCTCGTCATTTATCACAACTTCGAGAGGGGTGGTTCTTTCTCGCTCTCTCTCTCTCTCTCTAGCTCGATAGATCATATATTGAGGGGGTAGGGGTGCAAACGCTCGCTGAAAGCGTCTCGATGCGCCTTCTATAAATATGCCGGGCCGCGGGCTTATTTGTCATTTTTACGATTTTCCGCGATTACTCGAGGAAAGGCGAGCGCAAAAAACGCTCTCTCTCTGCCAGCCACTCCCTAATCAACTTAGGAATTCATATCGGGCTTAAGCGTAAAATTACGCATTAGCGCGAAAACGAGTCGGCGAAATTTTCTCGAGTGCGCTGCAATCTCGGCTCGCGCTGCGATTCTCGAGATTCTCGAGAGAGAGGAAAAATCAGGAATTGGACTGGGGGGGGGGAAGAAGAAAAGTCCGGGGAGATTTTGCCTCAAGAATTCACGGGCGTGTATTCTGATATAGGAGGCGCGCAATCTCGTGGCTCAGGAATTTCGTGCTCTTCAAGGTCCCGTAGTTGGGAGGAGAAACGAGAGAGAGAGAGGAGAGAAATGGTATATATATACACGTGACCCGTCCTCGAATATATCCTGCTTCTTCATTTTCATACTTAGAATACATTTTTACCACTCGTCGGAGGGAAGAGAAAGGAAAGGTCAACTTGTCGGAGCAAAGCTCGAGCCAGCAGCTCGGGAAGAAGTCATTGCTTTTTACGATCGAAAATAACACGTGTCGGAAGTATATAGTAGCAAAAGAGAGCTAGGCGAGCGAGCGAGCGAGAGAAAGGCCCGCGATCGATTTTACCCTTATAACGGGCGCGGAGTTTAAGGATGTGTGTAATAACAATACCGTCGGCAAAGGCGAAATTTCGCGCCAGCCGTGCGACTATCTTATTGTACGAGCGCGAGGCGAGGCGAGCAATTTCGAGCGCTCGTTTCTCTTTCTCCGTCCTCGCCTCTCGTCCTCGCCGCGGCTGCCGGAGCTCTCGGGCATTCTCAATTTGATAAAAACGACGGCGCAACCGGCGGCTCCGGCTGTAAATTACACGCGGATCCTCGACAGAGCTGTAAAAAGGAGGAGAGAAAGGTAAGAGAGTGGGACCTTGTAAACGGAGCTCTCCCGAGGATGAACGCGCCGTGACTATCCCCTCGCTGTATTTAGAATCGTTATCTGATTTTTCCTCTCTCTCTACTCTCGGCCTGCTGATAGCTTTGCCTTTCGCTACATACTTCTCGTTTGCTGGCTGAGATACAAAACGCCTGCTAATGCCCTAATACGGCCAAGATGGATCCGAGGAATATGCTAATTTTTTTAAGCGCCGACGCGGCGCTTGTCTATCTTTTTCGACGATTCAGACCTTTTAAGTGCCTTTGTTTGGGAAAAACGTCGAGTGCGATTGTGTGCGCAGAGAATAAAGGTTTCGAGTTGATTTTCAGCTCGAAAAAATGGCACTTTTCTTTCTAAACAAGCTTCGGCAGTACAATGTAAATCTTTTTGCGTATTTACACTGTTCATTTTTTTATGTTTTTTTTTATAATTTCTTGAGATTTTTATTTTACAAAATTATTTACACAAGAAAAGGTTGGTAGTGTGCAACATCTAAAAAGTATAAATTTTATCAAACACTGGGGAAACTTTTGTATCACGAAACTTTTATCGAAAAACAAGAGTGATAACAGTAAACCAACATCCTTATAGACTTTTTGAGGCTACCCATCTCTCACTGAAACTTTAGACAATAATTAACTTTTAAAATGATTGTTTGACGCCATAAAAAAGAATTACTTTTTGAAAAAAGGTTTAAACTCATTTTGTTGTATAACCTTTTTTTGTATTAAATACTTATTTAAATATATTATTTTAAAATCGGGTTTAATGATACATTAAGTTGGCATTAATAAAGAATGTTTTCTCAAAAATTAAATTATCTAAACGTTTCTTTCAATTTTAGTATTGATTTCCTTTTAGTATCTCTTCAAAAGTTATAAATGAGTCAGCTGCTCCCAATCTTTCGACTTTAAAAAATATTTCATATTCTAGACACTTTCTATTGCCATTCTAAAGTTAGATATTAGACTTATGAGGTCTTTACATTAGATAATACTGCTTAATATCTGAAAACGTAATTTTCCAATTTAAACTCTAGCTGAGCACCGCCGCTGCAAGAGAACGACCTTAAATTAAAACTAAAAGAAAAAAAAAAACTTTTGATAAATACATTTATCTCTATAAAAAAAAGGCAATCCGTTATTAGAAATAATAACTAGAGCAATACACTCACCAAATAAATCCGTAAAAAAATACCCAAGCAAACCAAACGCCACAAACCATTCGCTTCCCTAAGTGGAAATCAAACTTTCTCACTTATGCACAGCAAGCTCCTCCCGATACCCACACCCCCAACCGGTTGCTCCTCGCTTTCTCGAAACAAGGCAACTTTTCCAAGTACTTTGCGCGCGTATATCCAAGCATCCAAGAGCCTCTGACGCTAGTCCAATTGACTTTCATTGATGTAGCGCGACACTCGATATCGCGCCCCGGCGAACTATATCTGACGTCGCGCGATTTGCACGCGAGGCGAGACGCTCCGGCGCGCGCATCGTTAAACTTTACTGCCGACGTGGCTCGTTCGACAACTCGCTGATATATGATGCGCCGGCGAAACATCCGGGCTGACTATCTCTCTTTCGCTCTCTCACTCTCTTTGTATATATGGCTGCGCGAGTGTAACCCTCGCGGCGTTACACTGACCGGAAAAAATTGATTGCCGGGACGGCTGCTTTGTGACTGCGGCGGCCGATGCTACCTTACTTTCGCCCGCATTTTTTCGCGCGTGCCGGCGCGTGGAATTCATGCGAGGAGAGTCATGCATGCTTGAGTGTGCGTTGCATTTTTTTTAAGTGCGTTTTGTGGTTTGGTTTTAATTATGGAGCGAGTGTTTATGGCTTTTCTTATGAATTTTTGAATTAATTAAATATGATGTGCAGACTGAAAAGCAACTGGAAATTGAACAATACGAGTTCTTGAATTTTTTTAATTTTGATTGTTTTGGCAAGTTTTGATGGAAACGCTACTCTATAGGAAAGCGAACATACGCTCGGAAATTTGAAAAAACCTTTTCCGCGCTGAGAGAAATCGCAGTTTTATTTTCCAAACGCCTCAGGTCAACCCGGCGTTACTACATATCCTACAAAATTCATGACCAAATATTGATTTAAGCGTTACTCCACTTTTCGCTTTTTTCATATTCCTTTTTTCCGTTTTTTTTCTTTCGAATGGTTGCGAGCTTCATCGGGCTGTATTGCTCTTTCATTCTTGCGCACGATCTGCTATCTATCAATTAAAATTAAAGAGGTAGAAAAATAATGAGCAGAATAAAATGAAAAAAGGTATAGTATACGGTACAAAAGTAAAATTGCAACCGCATTGATCATGCGCTACAGCATTTCCCAGTCCCCAACTCAACTTCTTAACTTTAGCAACGAACTTACCGCCTCCTAAGTAGCTCTCGCATTCGCGCCGAAATTACCCAAAGCTAGACACCCACACAGACACCCAGAGAAGTTGAGTCTAGCACTACGAGTCTACCTATCGCGGCTAGATCGAGAGCAGCGCGAGGGGCTCAAAAGACAAGGCTAAATCGAGGGTGGTAAGCCGGCACACACACGAAGCGCCTCGGAGGCGGCGTCCGCGGCTGTCAGTTTGTATAGCGGACTCGCGGTTGTTGAATGCATTAATCATGAAAGCTGCCGGGGCGGCCCGCTGCACGCGGCTAATGGAGCGCGCCGGGCCGGCCGCTACGATTGGCTGACGGATCGGTGCACCGAAATGGCGCTGCGGTCGCGGACGAGTGCACTCGGTATACGCAGATCGAAGCGCCCTGTCATTGGCCCCGCGCTGCACTCCGGGATAATAATTCCAATCCCGAACGTAGCGCACCTGCGCGCCGCGCGCACTAAATCGCTGCCCAATTATGAAAAAGCAGCGAAACGAGCAGTAGCGCCGAGGCGGTATCGAGGGGAGAGGGAGAGAGAGAGGCCTGCGGGCACGTGCCGCTCGTAAATAATAGGGCCGGCCGGCAGAGAGCCGTTTTATACGAGCGCTCAGCAGCGCGACGACGAATTGCGCCGGCTCTCCTCCCTATATACCTCTCCACTCATAAATCCTCGAGCTGGATCAAATTAAACTCGACACCCTCTTTCCCCCGGCTGCAGTCAACCCTTCGGCGCCTGCAGCTCGCCCTTCGCGACTCTCTTTTCGCAGACGGCTAGTTGCTGAATGGCTCGCGCGCGCGCGGGGCCGTATTATTCGAGGACGCGCGCTTGCTGAAAGATATTTGCCGTATCAGTGAAAAATCGAGAGTTATAGAGGCAAGCTGCCGCGCTGGGAGATTGTAAAATTTTATCTTTGGGAATTGATCGATAGAGAGAGAGAGAGGGAAGAGAGAGGTGAGGAGGAAAGGAAACTTATGTACGTCGATTTGCTGCCGAGGGTGTATGGCTTTATTTATCTGGATGGGAGTTTGTGTCATTCGCGACGGCAAGATTTGGATAAAGCGGCGACGATTTACGTGCATGGAGAGAGGGCTTATGCTCTTTCTATCTTTATAACTCGATCGAAAAAATTTTTTGACAAGCTTTTATGGGCGCTTAAGAAAGTAAGATGTAATATAGTATCTGCCAATGAATTTTGATCTTCAGAGACGATCTTGAGCATTTTGAGTTTGAACCTAATAAAACTGGATAGAAACAATAAGCCCGATGTTTCTTATTTACGAGCCTTTTTAACGAGGGATGAAAAATGACAGAACAATGGTACTGCACAAACCCTTCCCTCTTCCCGAAGATCTCTCCAACAATTCCAAAGCTGAAAATAAAACGTCGATTCGCTATCTAAAGTCGAGCAAACGCCGAGGTTTCAGCCAACTCCGCGCTTGAAGAAGCCGTGGAAATGTTTAATGCCGAACAATTTGCAAAATTCATGTTACCAGGAAGCTCCGCAGCGGCTCAATAAGATCGATCTAGCAGCTTCAACACAATACTTTTTTCCCGGTACAGCAGTTCCTCTTCCTCCTGCCGATATAAATTTCATTGCACGGCTTATCGAGCAAAACTTTCTATTACCTCGTTGCAATGAGTGCTCGGCAAAGTATAGACAGCGGAGGCAACGAACAAAAGAAAAACCGAGAGGGAAAAGATCCGCTGGTACTAAAACATAAGCCCATAAGTTCCTCCCCGGCCCTTCGCGCAGAGCTCACCGGAGAGAGAAATGCAAAAGAAGCTGCGAGAGCGGGGGAGTCGAGCTATACTGGCAATCGGCATCGCGAATAAATTGCAGGCCAGCGCGATTCCTACCGTTATTCTTCTTTCTTTTCCTGAGCGAGCTTTTTGCGGAGGCCCGCGATACGCATACCTAATGCCAGCTCGCGCACGATGTAACGTTTGTAAGCGCTGTCTGACTTCGCCGTAATCGGACTGAAAAGTCGGAAAGTCCCGGTCAGATATTCGAATTCTGGATCTAGTTTTGTAGTCTGGATGTATCTGCGTGTATCGGAAAGAAGTCCGATAGTGAAGTGATTGTCCGGTCGTGGTCGGATTAACGATTCTGGATCACCTTGAGCTTGGAAAAGAAAATAAAGCAGGCCGGATAGGGAAGGGAAAAGAGACATACCGGTCATCCTTCTGTAACGAGTTTTGAGAGTATCGGCGGTGAGATACTCAGAATTTGTTGCTTGCTTGATCTGGAGCGTCTTTATTTCCTTTCGCGGGGTGCTCGTCAGGGTTTTAAAGAGGATAATGACTTGGTTCGATTATAAACCTTCTTGGCTGATTGTTACCATTTAAAGAGATTTCTAAGACTGCTGCATAAGATAATGACTCTTTTTTCTAACTACAAATTGAACAAACTGTTTTTTTAACTGTCATTTATATAGCTCCTTATTATAAATACTTGATTCGAACTCTTGGAAATGTAAAATTTTTATTTTTAAATAATATAAACTGGTAATAATCCTAAAATAACGTGTTTCTTCTAATTATTAAATATTTTATAAAAATTGCTTTAAATATTTTTTAAAAATTGCTTTATTTTAGTTTTCCTAAACTAGCGTGACATTGCATGGCCAATTGCATATAAGTAACTGGTTTTGCGCTCATAAAAGAAAAAATGTTCTTCGTGTACGTAAAGCTTTTAAAAATTGATAAAACTTACGTGTGAGGAAACGTAAGTCAGTAATTTGCAAGAGATGTCCAGTAAGTAACTCACCTGCAACAAAAATAAAAATTTTTATTAGATTATAAGCCTAAGTACAAGAAAAAAGTCATTAAATTAAATCAAACAGATCAATCACAGTAGAAAAAAACTTCCATCATAAAAAGCTAATGCTATCAGCACCTCCAAAAAGCTGACTTCAAAATCTCAAGAGCACCTCCACTAGGAGTACCACTTTTCCACCCTTTTTTCGTCAAAACCCCGCTCCAGCTCGTCCTGCCGCTAAAGGATATCGCTTTGCGCGCAGGCACGGAGCTTCGCAGGCTCCCTTACGCCATAAACAGGCTGTCTCCGCGGTGAAGTGGCAGGCACAGCGCCGGCACTCGAGCTCGCCGTCGCGCTTTTACCGCGAAAAAATTCGCCAGCGCGACGCTTCCCTTAACGACGTTTTACGGGCGGCGATTTATCGGTTCGCCCCCCTCCCCCCAGACTTATACACTCCAGGCCTGTCGGCGTCGTTCCTCCGCTGCGTATAACGCGCGGCTGGCGATACTTTTTACACTCGTTTCACGTATATATATAAAAAGTGAGCAGGGTCCATAAATCGCAGGCGGCGAAGTGGCCGGAAAATTTTTCTTTCGCCTCGATTTTTTAATCCCTGCAAAAAGAGCTAATCGCAGCCGCATAATGTATAGCTACGAGCCTCCTCGCAGCGAATTCAAATTTCCCCAGTGCGCCAGTGGTTTCCGGCGCGAGCGCTGACACAATGACGAATGGCTCGAATCGCAGCGCGCTGTATGGCCGCCGATCAAAGAAGAAAAGGGCCGAAGCCCCCACGTAGTATTGGCCGTATTCTATTCGACTGGGCGACTTGTTTTCTTTGAAAAGGCATCGCGCGCGCGGCTCAGCCCACACCCCAATTCATCCGCGTCTATATACACGCGCGCGGTTCCTTTTTTTCTCTCCTTTCTATAAAGAAGGCACTTTGCGCTTATACGGGGAAGGCTCTCCTGGCGCACAATGCCGCCTAATGGATTCTGCGGATTACGACAAAACTGCGAAAGCGAGAGGAGAGAGCCGCGTGTCCCGCGAGCCTTACTACAACCTTTCATTCTTATGGAAAACTCGCCCCGCTCTCCGGAGTCGACAGATTTTTCCATTTAATTTTCTTTTTCCACTAGCGCCGCCCGCGCGCGTTTCGCCATTAACGGCTTCCGCTGTGTCTCGATTCGTTTTACTTTCGCGCGCATTGCGAACACGAAATTTTTGCACTCTCGTATAGACGATGCCCGGAAAGTTCCATCTCTTGCCGGCTTTTTTCTGCGAGCCTAGTCCCATCTCATTGGAAGGGCTCGCGCGAGAAGCATCTCCATCATCCCGAGTTTTTCTCGCTCGAGGACTCGGAGCCAGCGCGCTCGTTGACCGAGAGAGAGAAGAGGAGGAAGCAGATGAGAATTCTCATCGTGGTTAATGAATTTTTCCCTCGACTCGGCGGCTCTGCCCGCTGTGTAACCGCACCATTTTCCGCGAAAGCCGAGCCAAGAAGCCGGGCACGCCGCGAGAAATCGCGAGAGGTGAGAAGAGTATTATGGTGCGGCAATTGACGCTGTCTGCGCGGCCCGCAGCCGAGTAGACTTAAATCTGCGGCAGGATAATCTAATGAAACTTTTACGGCTTTTAATGGACTTCTTTTTTCCGTATATACGAGCTGGAATGGGTTTATCCGATTGCGAGCGCTGAGTAATTTAGACTTTTGGAAGAAGTGGCTGTGGTGATAGTCGCGGGATCACTATTTAGCTTTGCCAAACCAATTACGCTCGCAATGATTACGGATTATTATTTTGCTTTTTTATTTTATTTATTGCCGGATTTATGTAAGGTTTTACGTAAAATTGGAAGGAAGTTAATAGAATGAACGAAATTTTATAGTATTTTTGGAACAAAATACGATTATCATCAGAAATTTTAATCTGATATATATTCATTGACCTATATAATCTATTTGTAGGACTATAAAATATGTAATTTAATCTTTCTAAAATGATTACTGTACATCTTTAACTGTCTAAGCATAGACCTTTCCGTAAATTAAATCAAATTTTTATGAAAGCTACAATGGATAAACTTCAAATACCTTTAGTTTTAATATTTGAGCTTTCATTTTTGTTTTAAAAAAATTAATAAATATAAAAAAATTTACTAAACTTTAATTTTATCAAAAATAACTTTGTTTCGAACTTTCTCCACAGGAGTAATAATTCGATAAACTATACCCACACCCTTTTTCGTCTCTCCAAATGTGCGCCGTTTCCTGAAACATTTCAATAAATTTCGCGAACTACACGAAGGCACGTTAACGACCACCTTTAACAGCCTCGCGCATACACTATATAATTCCAAAATTGATTAAGGCAAGAAGGTTCGAGGCTAATTTTCGAGACTGAAAATCCTGCATAAATTGCCGTAGGGGTCATTCAAGAAATACACCTTCTTATTTCTCCCTCTCTTTCTTTATCTACACCCACGCGTATATACAGACGCACGCACAAGAAGCGGTCACGTTAAGGCTTACCCGCAAAATAGGCCTTTGAAAAATGTCCCGATGCCGTGCGCTCGAGTTGCCCTCGCCGCGGCGCTGATTGTATCTTTGGCACCTCCGACTGGGCGAGCGCCACCGCCGCCCCGGCGATTTTCATCGATCAAACCGCGCGACGCCGTAAACTAACTGCGGCCACGTCAAACTGTGCCGAGGCTCGCTACACGCACCGCTTCTCCCACCTTTGCAATTTTTTTTGCTCTCCCTCCGCGACCGCAATTTTATCGCGACGAGGCTGCGCGCATCGCGAGCGCGCCAGTACAATGCCATTGTCTCGGTTACATTGTGCCAGCGGCAACTACGACGATGAGGGATATATGAAAGGTGTCGGGGGAGTGAGTCCTGGCCCCTCGCGTATATCGCTCTGATCGTTGTTGGCCGGTTGCGAGCGAGTTCGAGCGAAAAATGCGCGCTGTATGTATGTCCAACTTTGCGGAGTCCTGAGCTGTAGTGGAACTGGGCTGCTGTTGCAGCCAGCCCCGCAGTCGACGCTGCTGATGGTAATAAGTTTAGTCGCGAGGGAGGGCGCATTTTTGGCTCAGCTGTGTGGAATTGACCGGTGTAATTGAATTTTTCCGCGGGAGCTGATCGAAAGTTTTGTGTGCCTTTAATGGTGAATTTAGTTACGTGTCATTAAAATGTTCGGCTCGGAATTTTTTTTTATTAAAAGCGCTGATTTTGTTGTGCTAATTAAATTTGCCGGCTCTGCGGCTGAAAACTTTATCCGAGTTGTGTTGAATCCGAGTTTAGGTGTAATAGAACTTTGTCGATCGTGACATGTAAATAAAACTCGTTAGCGATGTTCAAACTTTTTATTTAATTATACGGAAATTAGCAAAAAACATTTTACTTTTCACTCACTTTTCAAAATTGTTTATACTTTATACAGCGACTATACAGCGACGTTTAAAGTAGAGTAAATAAGTGCTGTCGATTTTGCTAATGAAAAAAGTTTTGGTTTACATTAAACGATGAGTACGTAAAATTTCTGCAAATGATTTCTGAAAAAATTACTATAATATCAAAGTAACCCGACCACAAAATGTTAAAAATAATAATTTTTATTTTATTTTCTAAATTTTGCTACTAGTTCCACATTTTACCTAATGGAGTATACTGTGAGTACTTCCATCATTTCTACGTTGAAGTGTTCCCTTATAAGCAACTTTTTACCTCAAATTCTAGTACCCATTAATATAATTACTGTACCATCATTTTTTTACCTAATTATTCCATTCCCGATAATCATCTGACTAAACGAGTTGACAGTAAAAAAAGCTTCTGTGCTAGTATAACCTCATATAGTCTGTTTTTGAAATTCTTATTGATTGAATTTAGCCAGAACAAAAACTACGGCATGATTATGAAAAATCTTTACCTAAAGCAGTAGTCGGAAGAAGAATTTAATAAATATTTTTTTATGGAAAATATACAAATTTTTTCCCCTACCTTCTGACTAAGAAAGACGATAAATAAGCCTTTAGTGCAACCAACCTAGTCACCTACCCAAGTATACTGACAGCGCTAAATGTCACGTAACTTAAATCATTAATCGTGTAGCCAAGAATTCCTTCAACAGTCTTTCGACCAAAAGTGACATATTTATCAGATATTTAATGTTTTGCTTTCTCACTAACAAAACTTTTTGACAGTAAAAAATAAATTTTCTTAAAAACATAACACAGTACAAACACTCTCAGACTAGGACACGCAACCATTGATTAAATGTCAAGATAATTGATCAGCCAAGAAGACCAAGGTGCATAAAGCCGGATATCAATCTGACCTTACTTGAGGCTCACTTTGACCATCTCTGTCACTATCTTGGAAACTATCTCCGTCACTATCTTGAAGACATCTCATCACCTGTTTGGAACGGCCAAGACATGATAGGATGATGGGAAATAGCAAAAATTACTATTTCTAACTACAGCACATTATGGAAGCCTATAATATTTTATATATATTACTTGAATATAACAAAAATGGTCAAAATATAACAGACTTAAAGTAATGGTATTGAAATCATTGAATCGAAAAGGTAGTTACACTTTTCACGAAGTTTTCTTTTCAATAACTAAATCTATAATATTAGTTTTTTTTTTATTTTTTCTTTCTAATATTGCAATTTGTGATATACTATTTTTCCAAAAATTCAAGAAACGTTTTTACGTCATACATTCAAATGTCATATTTTTAGGTGCTCTACTATATTAAAAGTACTTCGAGGTTACACATTTGGAATTTTCGAATGGCAACGAGTATTACGAATTTACTCATGTATAAAATATGTAAAAAAACGAGCTCGTTTCTACATGTTCACGAAAATTCTAAGAAAATCGATTTTCCGAAGAAAGTCCTTAAACTCTTCAAGCAGAACAGAAAGGAGCAGGGCGGTAGGATTGTGCTATATGTCAAGAACTACTTTAGAGTAAAAGTTTTAACTAATTCTAATACTAAAATACACGATAAACCACTCATGTCTGAATATATATCCAAACATGAATCAGTAACATCTCTTTGCAACAGGGCTCTTCTTCACCTATCTTCGCATCAATCTTATACTGTTTTTCTGACGTTACCACTACAAACTGTAAAGGTCAACATATTTATGATACTATATGACTTTTACATGGAGTTTAGCCACAAAATCATACTCGAGGATATGAATGGTAAAATGGTTTCACAAAGACACCCATGAAAACAAATTCATTCGAAAAAAATAGCGGATGACTGAGCTATAATAACCTCTATGCGATCTGGCACAATCGATACAACATCCTCTACGAGATATTATACAAATGCATATACGGGAAGTGGTTAAGCAGTCTTTTAAATATGAAGAACTAGCCACTTACTTCTTAAATAGTGTCTGGTTGCTCCTGAATACTGATAAACTGTCGACGTTATCACATCGCGGAAAAATTTAGCGCCATATTGATGGATGCTATGAGCATTCTTACGCCCTTGCTAACCTTTACTTCTGATTGCGAGCTAACACAACTGTATAATCTGTCATTTTCTTATTTTTATTAATTTTAGCATGTTTAGAGTAATGATAACATTATAAAAGATTTTTATCAAATCTGGCTGGGATTTAAATTATACAACTTTTTTACTTTATCGTGCAATAATAAATTGTATCTAATCGTTCAATATATTCTCCTTATTCATTTTTACGGAATTTTTACTATTTACTGAACTCGAACAAAATAACAAAACTAAAAAATTTGTATGAAATTGCTAAAACGACAAAATTCCGCAAAGTAGATATTTATATTCCATTCAAGCTTCCAGTTACGTTTGCGAAAAATCTCTTAGTACTCAACGGAACGGCCTTGCGTCAGCAGCCTTTCAAATTCAGATCGCCGAATGAACTTCCCCTCTGCCCGCCTGTCCCCTTCCGCGCGCACGCATTCACGAATTTCATTCTTTTTCTTGCTCGCGCTCGACAACGGCACGTAATTCAAGACCTGACATGAGTGCTTTGTTTATGCGTGTCAGCGCTTTAGCGTCCATAGGCTTAATTTAAGTTTTTTTGAACGAGCTACACACGCCACGGTTCGAGTGACTGATTAACGCGGAGCGTGCGAAAAAGAGGCGAGCACTAATGCTACCGAAGGATGTTAGTTATAGAATCGAATGGGTAGCACGTGCATTCGCCTCGGCGCAATTTGCACGGAGTCAGTTGCCGTAGACTCGCATACCCCGCGCGTATATGAGCAGAGCGCATAATTGTCGGGAGGAGAATTAATGTTGCTTAGCTGTAATGACTCGCTTATTCTGCCGCTACCTCCAAGGTATGTGTATACGGAAGACTCGCGAGCATATGAAGCTAGGAGAAGCAATGGGGTGGCTGACCATTTCTAATGCGTATGATTGCAATAGTTTCTAATCACGAGAGGTTCTGTAGGAGTTGTACGGAAAAGTTCTGTCGACACAGCTCGCAACTATTTATCAATTTTCAGATAGGACAGATTTGAAATATTTGCTTTTTTTATCTTATATTATCTTCTATTAGTATAAATTATATATCGTTTAAACAATTTCAACTGAATCGATCGAGTAGTTTCAAAATAATCGTGGGATAGACATTAAAAAAAAACAGACAATCGAATTGAAAAACTCTTTTTTTGAAGTAGATTAAAAATTGTAATAGAATATAGTTAAAGTAATATAAATATATTGTTTAAGTATTAAAAATTAATAATCAACATTTTTAATACTCTTCCATAAAAAGTTCACCTACCTCATTACATACACATATCGTAATTTATTTAAGAGTTCCAGTAACTTGAATAAACTGCGTTTCAATTACGTATACCAAATCACTTTAAAGTCTCGGTGTATAATTTTTTAAAGTTTAAAACTGTTATTAAGGTAATTCTCTGAAAAATGTAATTACTTTACAAAATTCAAGGCTTCATGTAGCAAAGAATTACTGGAGTCCTACTTCGGCAAACTTGTTCTGTTTTCTCAAATTGCTAGTGTAGATGCGGCTAGAGAGCGCAAAAATAGTACTAGAAAAACTTACAATTGTAATTCCTTTTTGAAACATTATCTATTATAATCATTAGCTATACAATAACTTTAAAGACAAATCGCTATCACATTCATTTAACTCCTTCATTACATTATTCTCTATTAATGCTAATAAAACATTTTACATGTTATAATCAGATTTTAATCTTCTACACAGCTTAGAATTGAAATCTAATATTCAGTATAACTTCCTGCTTGTAAATTTTCTCAGCGTCTACTGAGCATTCCCTTTAATAAATCACTCATCAAAGAAAACCAAGTCAATATAATTGACAAATACAGACTCTCCGTTCAAGCTCACACTCCATTCACCACAGACAGAGAATGCAGAATGAGGACAATGGCGTAGTCTAGGCCCGAATCAAATAGTCAGCGAGCACAGAATATCTATACAAGTCCATAAAGCGTATATCGACACTCCCGCCTCTTTCTCTCTCATTCTCCCTGCGCGCATACCAGCATTCGAGTCGCCTTCGCCGACATCATCGTCGTTACCTATGATTAGCTCATTGGCGTGCACAGAAAGAGAAAGAGAGATGGGGTAGGGTAGTAAAGCTGCGCGTCAGTATCTATACGGTAAATAGTGCATAGTGCGCGAAGCCGACTTCGCGTATACGTATACGGCACGACTCTCTCTGAGTGAGCCCGCGCGCACGGCAATCGCATTAGCCTCTTGCCTGGGCCACGGGTAGATAGTTCTGAAGCGAGTTAGCGCACGGGATTGTGGGGTTATTCTATATGCAGCCGCTGAGGAGCGTGCGCTCGACGATCCGACAAAAGCTGCCGCTAATAAAAATTATTCTCTTGTTGTTGTGTATAGGATAAGAATGACTTTTCTTAGGGATTAATGGCTTGGCTTTGTCTCATTCTTATTTCGGACTTGGCATAATAGCTAGAATCTAGGATTTATTCACCGTATCGGGTACATATACTTGAAAAGAAAAAAAAAACGTTTAAAGTTATTACTATGAGATTTTTGAAAACTTACTATTGGAAAATTACTTTAAAAAATTACTATTAGATCTTTGAAAACTTAATAATTCTTTTCAATTAAGGAAAGAAACCGATTAATCTTCCTAATAAAATCATAAAAATTCGTCGTTTCGTAAGATAACTTATCGATTATTGATAGCTTATCTGCTTTAAAACTCTGTGACTTCATTGTCAATATATGTAGGTAGATATATTTATGACGTAGCGCACAATCTGTTCGCTGTCAGAATCTCAACGGTTCCAATTATAACCCATCTATCCCGCGACTCAATATGATGAATACTGCGTTGACAGGTGAAAATTATTGAATATAATATAACTATTTCTTTAAGGTTTTTTATTGTATAATGAATATGAATATTCAACGTGATTTAATGGCCTAACGTTTCTAAACTCAAAGTCTAAACGGGATTTGATCGCAGACATGTAATTAATAGGTGATTAAATAGTCGATTGTTAATTAAGGTAAAATTGTAAAACTCACTGCTAATATACATATTTACTAAATTTTTCAAACCAATTTTTTTTTGTAATTATACCTTAATTATTCTAATTCTGAGTAAAGCTAATAAACCAATAGTGCATCTATAATAATTAGTACTGTTAATAAGCTTTATCAAAAAATTGTAACAACTACAATAAACCTACTTTAAACCGAAACTCGCCGTATCAGTCCCATTTTCCTCTACAAAAGCCACGACCGTCGTTGAGTGGCGGCAACTTCCAAAGATAAAGAAAATAATATTTGCGCGCGTCGCAGCCCAACCGCCTAAAGCAAAGCGCGGCGGTGGCGTTGCGTTGTGCGGGCAGCAGCGAAAGCAGCGCCCGGGACAAAACTCAGGGCTAACAAGGCGCAGTGTCGTAGAAAAACGGCTCTGCGCGAGGGAGGAAGGACGGGGAGAGCGACGAAAAGTTTTGCTCGGACAGGGCCGACGACAGCAGCTGCCGACTGGAAGAAAAGCAGTTTTAATTGAGCCGTCCGCGCCTGCCGCGCGCGCGCGCGCGCGGATGCTCAGCTAACTCTCGAGAATGGAGCTATTTTATGAAATTCCCGCGCTGCTACTTTCCCAGGGCCAAACGCTAGCCGTCCGGCCGTGGGGTAATGGCAAGTTGAAGATGTTTTGCTCTGAAACAATGCGTTATTGTCCCTCGAGGGGGCAGAAATTTTTCGATCGTTACACGCTTTTCTGACGATTCGAGATCGAGAGCTGGGTAACTTAATTAAGCTTAACTTTTGTTTATTGAGTTAGAGATTAAAGCTTGGGGAGCATTAAAGTTAATAATGTGATTTTCGGGAACTTTTGCGAGAGGGTGAGCGTGCACGCAGCTTTCGCGCGGCAGATCGATCGACTTTCATCAAATTTCGCAGCTTCCTCTCGACTAATCAGTTTTGTTGGACAATTTTACGTACGGCTCGTCAGTGCATGCTTCGTTAAAAGGCTTAAAACTTTCGGAGCCTCGCAACGCTCGACTGTTCAATGACTCTTGGGGCATAATGACAGCCGCAAAAAGTCTACCCTTGAGAAGCGAGTTTCATTCCAGGTTTTTAATGCGCTGAAATAATTGCTTGAAATTTCAAAAACGCCGCAAATCCGAAATGGTTACGGCGAGACCTTGGGAGCCCAGCATCATCAGCCGGCAGGAAAAAAAAACCGCATCTCGGAGAGAAGAAAGAAGAATGCAGCAAAAAACGGGGAGAGGAGAATCGCGGGCGCGCGCTCGGCAATTAGCAGTGAAAAAATGCTTAGTCGCCGCGCACAGGCAGCAACAATTTCTCGTGGCGCGGGCTCTTAAAGTGGCTCTCTCGAACGCGCGCGCGCGGGCTCGCTCTCATATTTTCCCGAGGCATAAAACGCGGGCGCTCGGCTGTATACGGAGCGCGTCGGCGTTAGCTCAAAGATAACAAATACATCCTAATCCGGCGGACGAGCGACGGTATAAAGCCGGGCTGCGCGCGCGAGCGGCTGGGGCATTAGCTTCCTCCTCCAGTCTTGTATAACAGTGTGTCATTAATTGTGGGGGGTTATATGGGCGGCTCCTTTCTCGCCTCTCTTATTCTCCTCGTATATAGCGAGCCGAGAGCGCGCAAATAATCGGGCATCGTTAAGGCTCGAGAGAGCAGGCCGATAGACAGAGACAGCCGCGCACCGCAGAAATGACATCGTAAAGACATGTAGCTATCTCTGTCTCTGGTACAGCGCCGCTCCAGAGTCACATGTATACGTATATATATCGATTCTCGGGGAGCACGTGTGTGAGAGAGTCTGGATTCCCGCTTGCGGCACTGCCAGAAGAGAGATAGAATCGCGCAATTTCTCGCGCTCGGCCTGCAGCACGGGGAGAGAGAGACAGGACGTTGATGAGTCGCTCGCGCGCTCGAAATGACTCGTCATCAGCTGCGCGAACTCTCGAACGACTGCATGCAGGGAAGAGACGACACATCGCTTGCCTGCGTCGATTGCTTTTCAGCAAAGTCGCGCGCGCGACCGACGAGAGAGAGAGAGAAACAGCGGGCTGCTTTCTAGCGGTTGTTCGCCTCGACCAGAATGTTGAATTAGAACGAGTGTGTATATGTAGCGTGTGCATGTGAGTATACGTGCACCGGCGGCTTGCGAAACGCCGAAGATCGAGATCGCGAGGCTCTTTATACACTCGAGGCCTGGCCTCATTTTTCTCCATCCCCCTCTTTTTTCGCCGCTCTCCCATGCACGGAGCCTTTTCATTTTCTGAAAAATCCACGAGTAGATAGCGGAGTCTCTGTGTGTGGGTATATATAGATAGCCACCTATGCTGCTTTGCGGAAGGTGGGTGGGGGGCTGTAGTCGAGTATTATTGAAAGCCCCGCGGTAAAAGCACTTTTCGCTCTGGCTATGAATCGCGCGAAATTCTTAACAGTCACTCTAAGCTTTCGGGGAGGCATGCGTGTCTCTATAGTTCGTTGAGAGTGTATAGGACGAGCCGAGGAGGTATATATAAGGGTTGGCTGCGCAAGAGCTATGCGACAACCGACTGCTTTTCTATATGCAAATATTTTGCCTGAATGCTTCCGTTTCAGCGAAATTAAGATGTTTTCCTTTGAGGATGCTTTGTTGGGTTCAAGATGATGCCAATACGAATAATGGCTTGGTACTCAAATTTTAGAGATGCTCTTAGCTAAAGAGCACTTAAAGAGGGTAAAATAAAATTTAGGTATTTTCTTGGCGAGTTTCTGTTGGAACTTTCGACCGCGATTTTCATGATTTGCATACAATGAAAATTTATATCAAAGCGCTGAGGTTCATCTTTTAAATTGATAAAATTTAAAAAAAAGTGTTTAAAGAATAATATTCGAGCTTGATTCATCGAATTATCAACATAAAAAATACCAGCAATGAATCTTGCACCTCGCAATACGCACCGAGGACACCAGTGCCCGCGCACATAAAGCTTGGAAACATCGACTATTAATTTTTCCTTAAACCCAGTGCGCCTTCTGCGTACGGTTACCTCATCATTATTTCCAATAGGTAATCCTCGCTGAAAAATATCCGCACGCAACATCCACGCCGGCCGACCAAGCGATAAAATACCTCTCTACTCCCAAGTCTACATACTCGGCGAACATATAAATGTACTCGTTGCCCGGCGATTATCTCTCTCTCTCGAATCCCGGAGTAATAAAATCCGAATGCTCGCTCGCGCTCTCCACTACAAAAGCCTCGCTAATACACAGGTACGAACACTTACAGAGCGCAGAGAGAGGAGAAGAAGAAGAAGGGAATCCGAAACTCGAGGGCGAACTCATGCGTGACGCTACTACTGCCTCTGCGGCGGATCGTTTTCAGAGAGCGAGAGCTCGTCGAATATATCCCGAAGACTACGGGATCCGAGTCTCCCGGATTATCGGAATCTCCGACACTGACTTGGCCTTTCTCCCCTCTCTCTCTCTCTCTTCTCCAGCTCGAGCTCCTTATACACCAGTTATACGCGCTCGCAGAGAGGCTTCCTTCTCCTCTCTATCTCGCCGTATACTCGAACTTTATGTATAGGTACGTGTGCAGCCGAGTCCTTGCCCCCTCTCTCTCTTGAGAAAGCCGGGCCTTTGCCGCGCGCAACTTAAACATATAGAAAGCGAGCGGGGCATACGGATATGTATACACCTGTGCTATTGCGAATAGCCAAGGAGTAGAGCGGCCAAAGCAGCAGCAGCCGCAGCGGCGGAGACATCTCCAAATAAGCCGATGTGCCTTATTTACTATACATACCGGCGCGCTCGTGTGCACGTATATACTTTTGCAGCGGCGGCAGCAGCATCCCAGGCTCTCTCTTTTTCTTTCGCAAAAGCTATATTATACACCGGCCAGAGAAGAGGAGGTGGAAGATGAAAAAGCGAAGAGGGACCGCTCACTCGTTCCGAGTCAAGCTCGCCGACCGGTCTGACCACATGCTTCTTGCCGCGCGTGTGTGTGCACGTATATATGTGCGCCTGTGTTTATAAATGCGTATATATTTATATTTTTGTGTATATAATTATGTGTGTACACCCACACCCACAAACATGCACACATACATACACGCACGCGCAACCGGACGGGATCTATACGGCCAATACTTGCTAGAGGAACCGTAAGCCTGCTTCGGCAGCGCTCCGTTAGGCCACGTTCACACCGTAGGGCTTAATCGAGATTATCACGCGATATGAACGTGCCCGCGCACCGGCTGCCTAATCTCCACGAACGTCCATGGAGAGGAGGAAGAGGTTGTGCCATTGTGTGACCGAGAGCTTCATCTTTGCCAAGTATATATACCCAAGCCTTGCCGAGTAGTGCTCGCACTTGAGAAAGGGAGAGAGAGAGAGGTTAGGTTGATGACGGCTGTCAAAGAGATAGTTCCGGATAGAGAAGGAATTTTTTTGCGCTTTCAAGGAACATTGCGCTCGGATAAAATGACTAGTGGGGGGAATCATGATTTACGGTGAAAACATGTTGAGTTACTGGACGTACTGGAAAATGGGATAGCATCATTATCCGCAGATTGTTTTGTGGCCTTTATACTGGACTTTTCGACCCCGATAGTGCAGCCTCGAAAAGATATTGCTGGCGGCTATTTCTGTCTTTTTAACTGTAAAGGCTATTTCTATTGACAAAAAAAGTATGTAATTGAAAAAGTAGTTTAAAACTATTTTCATTATAACAATAGAGGACCACATATTATCGTTAATCGCTTATCGGTAAGCACCGATTACAGAGAAAACGTACATTAAATTTAGCCATTAGATAAATGTATATATCTTTTAAGAGCAAAATTAGTAAGATAATGATAAAGAAAATATTTAACGTGATCCGGAAAAACGAGTTAAGGCCCCGTGACGCAACATCTATAAGTTATTAATATTTTATTCTATAAAAATGTAAACTGATAGTCTTTGTAGGTAAATTGAACTAAAGTAAACTTAAAGCATGCTTTAAGCTTAAAATCTAAAAAAATTTTATCAAAATTATTTGACTATATAATAGTGATGCGAATAGTTAACCTAAGAGCCTATTAATATTTTATTATCCACTTAAAAATTTACGCAAGATCTATTACTTGAGTACCTATTTAAAAAAACTACTATAATAGGAACAAAAATCAGAGCACTACAAGTACAAAAGAATATTTACTGCTTTTATCTAATTAATGCAGATGTACTGTAACATATAGTTTGTTGTTCATAAAATTTAATAAAAAAGAGGATCATATAAAACTCTGGACAAAATTCTTCTCTCACAAAATCAAAAGTAACACCTTGGTTCGGTGAATATCGAAAAGTCGTTATTCTGATAATAACATTTTTCATCAATAAAATTATTCTCTATTTCCGAGAATACTGCAAAATTTCATATTGATTGACTCTTTTTCGAGACATCTCCGATCAAAGTTTAATGATTTTATTAAATTTTAGATATGGATATACTGTAATGTAAAGAAAATTTGCAAAAGTATTTTTAAAGATGAAATAATCTTTGTTACATGAGCAAAAAACTGTATTAACCCAAATACTTTAAAAATAATTTGAACAGAAGAACTAAAAACGAACTAATAATTTTAAAAAAATGGAGGGTAATACAGTGATTCTAATTTTGGTTGGATTTTAATAGATCAAAATACATAAAAATACTTATCTCTAGTCTTAGAAATAGGTCACTTTACTGTCTGTCATACACATATCTAGATCTAAATACGCACAAACAGATATAATAACGAGAACTACACTTTCTGAACCAGGAGTCTTGGGTACACTAGAATTCATTGAAAACTCGAATTCTGAAAATATCACAAAGCTTTCTCTTTAAGAAAAAAAGTATCTTATATATTGAACTGATCATGGATAAAGTATCGATTAAGGGTCAAACCACTACAGTGGCTTTCCAACTCTCTAAAGGTTAAGAACTTTCTAGTATTAACCACAAAGTAAATGAGAGTATTCTGGATTTAGAGGTTTGGCCAAAAAATGTTGAGAATGTCCAGAAAAATCATTTCATCTTAGTAAAAAAACAAGCCACTTTTCTTAGCCATCAACCAGCCTAATGTCCATTTCGAAATACCCAAATTTTTATCAAGAAAAGCACATGAATGCACTAAAAAGCAACAAAGCTTCGAGAGCTCATTGCCAGCTTCAAAAAGCAATTACTAGCCCCGTCCTAACTATTCAGCGTGTAAACAGTCAACGCGCTAATCAACGCACCCCTGCCCTCTTTATTCATGCATACGTTTCCCAGCGAAGATAAAAAAAAAGGCAGACCAGGGTAAGCGCAGCCGAGATATTCGCAGTATACTCGTGCACAAGGAAGCAACGAATTACAGCTATCTGACCCGATGCGCAGCGCAGCAGCAGCAGCAGCAGCAGCGCACGGTAAGAGAGAAAGAGTAGGAGAAGGAGGCACAACGGTTCGCCGCTCAGCTTGCCGGCCATTTAAAATTTAAATGGCTGCCCATTACGCGCTGCATGTGTGCACGAGAGAGCTTATACGTACACAGATCGCTGAAATATCCTGTGGCTGGGAGCGCAGACGGTTTCTTTCTGCTTCGAGCACCCGCGGGCTTCGGTGTGTGGGTGATTTTTGCGAGACTGCGCGCGCTCTCTTTGTGCATGACTCTCTTTTTTTGGGACTGTAGACTTTTACAGCTTTAGGGATTTATAGGCTATGGCTCGGCTCTCCTCCTCGCTCCTCGCTGAGAGGATGCATGGGAGGACTTTATTGCGGGCTATTATGAGCGTAAAACGCTGAAAATAAAGTGTCTCTGGGAATGATGAATTTCGCTTACTAAGTAGGTCGAGAGCCGCCCGTAAACTTTAGCTTCGTCCAAATAAAATGGAAAAATTTCATTAATTTTTCAGCTCTAACTCCGTACTAAAGCTTCTTAGGAGTATAGCTATTAATTCTTTATACTGTTGCGATACTGTATGCCGAGCCGAGATGTCGGCGCTTCGTGAGCTGCAATATTCATGAATCGTTGGCACCTATAGAAGCGTGTGCACAACCGAAAAAAAAATCTGACTACAGTCAATCAAGTTCAACGCCTCTGTATAATGCCAGTACCGTTACCTTTTTTAGATATAATCAGCTGCAAGATATTTAATAAAGTAACTGCTATGTTTCGTATAATAAAATTGATGAATCATTTCGATAACAAATAAAAATCTTTTATAAAATATTAAAAAAAAAAACAAATTTATTAATAAGAGAAAATATAAAAAAACATTATTTAGAATAAGTCCAGAAAGAATTCATTTGAAAATAAACAAAACACTTCGAGAAAAATGGCCTACTTCCTTCCAAATACTTGCATTTCCAAGTAAATATTTAGAGAGTGAAGTCGAGCAAACGCACACAGTGCGAGTTATGCGAAAAGCGAAAGGCATAGAGTCTTGCTCTCTCAGGTGTCAGGACGGCCTGGTGCACTAACACGTGTGTCATCGAGAGACAGAAAGAGAGAGAAGGAAAGAGAGAGAGAGAGAGAGAGAGCGCGCACGAGAGACAAATACTTATTTATACCGGGTTTTATTCGCGAGTGCAGACTTTCGAACGTTACTTATCCCCCTTCTCTCTGGTGGCACTGCGCCGCTGGATTTGAAAGTAAAATCAGAGCGTAAATAACGCACGCAGCTATCCCGTTAAAAATCGACGTAGCTCCTCGTGAAAAAAAGAGAGGCGCAGAATAGAAGGAGCAAAAAGTCGCCTCGCCATTTTCATCTCTCGGAGCCGAGGGCCAAGGGGTAGGGCAGCAGTACCTTTCGCCGCTTGATTCGTGCTCGCACGTAATCTTCTACACTTTCGAGGAGAGGCTAGTGTAGGCGCCCGCTCGCTCGCTAAGGAATATGTATGAGGCCGCCGGCGGCGGCTCCCTGCCCGGCAATCCCCCAGAATTCCGGCATAATAATTAATCAGCCAACGCACGGGCTATCAATATGCAAGGAACTCGATAGCTCTGCACAAGGAGGAGTTGCTCGTCCACGGTATACAAGGTATCTTTCGCGCTCTATATTTGCAAGTATGTCTGGATGACACTGTGCAAGTGGACTTGTGTCTTCATTCTTATATGTGAGCGCTGGTATCATATACTTATAGTAGAAATTTTTATACTTTACAGCATAGCTTTTTCTTTCTGAAATAGCTGAACCCCACCCAATAAATTTTATCATTGTAAAAAACTTTAGTTATATGACAATATTTAATTTCATTTTTTATTTTAACCAATTGTACCCAGTATATCAGTTTTTCATATGTACTGTAAAATGATGATATTTTATGTTGTCGTTTTTGTGGTGCGTATTGCTTTTCTCGAATATACACTGCAGCCCTTGTTATTGCTCCAAAATTTCTGAGCTTTTCAAAGGAAAACTGGTGCAGTTAACTTTTTAGCGTGTAAATAAAAAGTTACATTGAAGTTGGTCACTATAGTAGAGATAAGCGTACGTCTTTAAAACTTCGTTCGTGTTACTCAAACAATTTGGAGTAAATAAAAATTTTGGTTATGCGGCTTTTTTCTTTTTTCAAGTAGTTTAACTTAAAGTTGAGAATTATACATACATTCATTAAATAACAAATTTTCAAAATTAGTAAAAAATTCTTCTACAATATTCGTTCTAGACACTGAAACATCATAATTTTTGTATATCTATATATAAATTTCACTTACAAAATCATAAGATATAATTACTGTTTTTTATTTTTAATTTATTGTAAATATTGTGATTTAATGTCATTCTCGTAATCCCCGGATATATTAAAAATGATACCTACTCACAGACATTTCATGTAACATAACGTTCAAGTATTGGAACTGAACACTAGATTGTACCATTTTTAAGATATCTGATAAATAGGATGTTTATCTAGAACATTTACCTTGTATACTTATTGAACGGCTTTGTAATATATTTTTTAACAATTTATGGTGAGCACAGTTGGACAATAATGTAAAAATAAGCAAAATTGTCATTTTTTTTCGATTTTTTAATTAAATTTAAAGGAAAGAATTAATTAACAAAAAGAAAAAAACAAATTTGAATTTTTAATTTTAAGTAAACTATAAAAAGTTACAATCAAATTAGCTACGGCTAATCACACTACATTTCTTCACGTTAAAAATAAAAAGTGTCTACTATTAAAATGTAGAATGTCAAGCGAAAAGTATTTTTGTAATTTTCAATTATGTGCATGGTATCATGTGAGGTTTTGCAAGAATACATTAACATAACTAATTAATGAAATAACTTTCATTGTTACAAAACAGGAAAATTATACAAACATAAAACAGTGTCGGTCAAATTGTTTATAGTGCTTCACTCTTTCATACTTTCCTACAGCTCTACGATTATTTACAGCTGTTTCTTGCAGATTTTTTGTTACACGATTGAATTATAAAGGCGTAAAATTATAATGTAGCTATATGTGCTGTATTTAAATTAGAAATTTTCTACATAGTTAAAAATACAGTGTAATAATTATTATTATTAGTAACTGATAATCAATAAAAATAAAAATTAACTCTTAGCATATATTTTCCGAAATATTTTTAAAATTTGTAGAGTAAGTTGGTTAATTGCCGATAGAACTGCAATGAAAAAAATTCTTTAATTATAGAAAAAAATTATTATAAATAAATTTATATAAAATGTTTAACGTCTTTTAGTTTCTCATTATAAATTACTTCAATAAAAATGATAAATTAACTGACTGTTTATAAATTTAATATGGATCTTATTTTATTCTTTTATTCATTTAACCAGATAATTTAAAATAAATTGAGCGGAAATAATCCATCTTCAACAATATTCTTGTAAAATTTTAGATTGAAAATCTGATAAAATCAGTGAACCTTGAATAGATGTGCCTCAGAATAAAATTTTACAAGAGTATTCTTGAATATAAAAAATAATTTTGTTTAAAATTTTATATGATTCTCTATTCTATTAAATTTA
>JAPYZA010000201.1:0-50090 GCA_030522685.1 Eupelmus azureus | reverse complement strand
TACATAGATATACGTATATATACGTACAGCGCTCCGAAAGTGAGAACGGAGCAGCGCGCGATTTGTGCGGAGCGTGCGCGCACGCCGAGAACCACGAGGTTCGTTATTATACTTACACAGGGGAGGGGGGGTTATATCTCGGAGCTTTTTCGCCGGCGCGCGTCCTTCTCTCCCCCTGCGCGCAGGGGGGGGGGAGAAGTAGGCTGGTTGAATGCGACGATCGATTTCCGGGGCGCTCTTTTCAGGCCCGAGAAAGACGACGACGAGGCCTTTTGTTGACACAGTCCTCTTCACCCCCCCCCCCCTTCTTTTTCGCCACGCTCCTTCGAGGGGTAACTCTCTCTCTCGTTCTCTCGTATTCGTGTGTGTATCTCCATCTGTGTCCGCTTGTCTGTACGTACGAGAATCACCCTCGCGTTTCTGTATTCAACCCCAGCAGCCCTCGTTTTTTTTCTCTTCTGTCGACATTTTCTACGGAGCGGCAAACACACGTTGGCTTGATGAGCTCGCGGAAGTAGGCGCATGCATATCTTTGGCGTATAACGGCGGGCTTGGCCGCGTACTTACAACGGGAGCTGGAAGTATTGAGCTTTTAAAAGGTCGCACACGCGCGCGCGCACATGGAAAATTATTATCGAGGCCGCGGCGGCTGCTCTGGGTTTTGCCGCCGAGTGTCGCGTGCCGAGTTACTGATTATTTTAGCCTGGGTTGGATTTTTTTTTAGGTGTGTGTTTAGTTTGGAGGGTGACCGAAGCGAGACGGTTGGTTTTTGGTAGCTATGGTTGTTGAATTGCAAAAAACTTGTTGAACGTTAAAGATGAGTGGGCGGCACGCGATATTGACTCGAGTACGAATTAGAACCTTGACATTTGCGTGTTACGCTGTATAAGTTCGTGGGTACTGTTGTTTGTGGAATGTTGATTTCGGTTTTTGTTCAGCGGTAATTTGAATTTTGAAAAATCACGGTTTGTGAAATAGGTACGAAAGTCAAAAAATTACGTTTTTTTTTACATTTTCATTCATTACTTCTGAAACTGATTGTTAGGACTTTGGAATCAAAAAGTAGCTATAATTTCATGCATCAAACTAATTGCTCTTTTTAATCGAAAATCTATTTTTATCTCGGCGCAAATTATGTAGAAGCCAAGAAGTTAAGTACTAGCCCACTTCAGTTCCTAAATTTTCAGGTGCTTTCAAATGCTTCGTAATTGGACTTTGTTGTCTATTAAGGGGGCTCCGTAACTAGCACAATTACCTATAAAATAAATGCCAGATATATTTTCCTGTTTATAACTTTTAGTTTGTTCACTTGGTTCATTTCACATATATCTCTATACTCCGCGTAGTAATCTATTTTCATGTATAATCTCTGCTAAAGATTAGGCGAGGTTTATGTGTGTAATTAAGATTAACATTTATATTGCTGAATGAAAAAGTGAATCTTGGTAATGTAGTAAAAAAGAGTGGGTGGCCTGGTAAATAAGATTTTGTTTCATAAAAAGTAGTTTTTTGTGTTTATCACGCTGCTCGACTCAGTATCATTATAAATATTAACTTTTGATGTATTTATGACTTATTGATAAGTGCATGTCTGCAATAAGCATGACAAAATTTTCTTCAAAACTTGAGTTTTATCAAGTAAAGTAATTTAACACGAATATTATCAGTGTTCATATTTAAAAAATAAAAATGATTGAAATTGATTAAAATTCTTCTAAGTATATTCGAAAACGAAAATGATTTCGACTCTACTGAAAAATTCCATCATTTCTGAGAAATACGTATTTTTAAAATCATTTTATAACTAAATAAAAATACACCGCCTATCAAAACCCTGTCACACACTTTTACTTCCTTTCAGTCATAAATACATCAACCCAAACAAATCTATAAAAAAAAGCGATACACTCGTCTAATTTCCTACTCGAAGTAAACGAGACATTGTCCTGTCCTGGTGGAACGTGCGAAATACGTGGGGCACGTAACGATTGTCTCGTTTTGCATCTGCTATTTTCTTCCTACTCAACTCCCGTAGTGGTCTAGTAGTTAGCGCATATTGAACTCATGCCCGTTGCTGCCCCTCTGGGGGTGTCCCCCCTACGCGAGCAACTCTTAAAAATTTTTCTTGATACCGAGCGAGAGTGAAGGGGTATTTATCAGAGTCGCGCATGATGAAGTACTTACGAGCTCACGTTTGACTTGCATGCTCTCAATCGTCGCAGCGAAAGATGAATCAGTACCCGATGGGGTCGCTGACCCCACATAGGCGAACTCTCCCCTAGTTCAGTAGTCGTGCGTAGAGTCGTACTTTTTTCACGTTGTGTCAATGGTAGATGAGAGAAGTGTGGTTTGTGTTTTGTCCTTTTACCGGAGTTGCGTAGTATTTTTTGTTGGAAGGAATAAGTAATGAAAAATTTAATACAAGCAAGTTACGATGGAAACATTAGCACTTGTTTAAAAAAAAAAAAGAAAAATTGTTGTAAGAGTGTTAGAGAAAAAATTGTGCGTAGAAAAGCAGTAAAGGAAAGTAGTTGTGACGCTTTGTGAGATGTAAATTTGTTTTGTTGAGAGATATATTACATAAGCAAGTTACAAATGATAAAAATTGCACTTGTTTAAAGAGATAAGCTCGTCGCTAGAAATTAGTAACTTGAGACGAAATATTTAGTTTGATAGCTTTGTACTATGTTGTATTAAATGTAGCAATAAACATAACGCTTGTATTGCTTTATTTTATAAATAAATTTTTGTTTTTGGTGATAAATAAACAAAAATTTTATTTCTAAAACAAATTACAGTGCTTCATTTAATAGACATTAAATTCTAATGAAATTAAATAATGTTTTAGACTTGTAGTTTAATCTTTAGAAGATATCACCCTTAGATATTCCAGTCAAAACAGAAAGAAACATCCTTATTTAATGTAGTTAATTATCTCTGTAACGAGAAAAAATTACTTCTCAAAGTATTATATTTATATTCAAACATTTTAATACTATAAATATTAACAATGTACAGAAATAATAATCTTTGAATGTGATAAAAAAATTGAATTGTAAATTATGTTTTTAAAGCTGATCGGATAAAAAGTTACCGAGTAATGAATGTAAAAACTAGTTATAAGATTTAATCTTAGTCAATTTGATCTTGGTAAGGAAGTTTAGGAATAATTAGTTTGATTTTTTAAATTAATCTTACTTTTATTAATACCAATAAAACAGTCATTTATAAAAATACAAAGATATATAATTTTTTATATACGTAGCGCTTTTTAATTATAATCTATTTTTAGAAGTCACTCGCTATATTTTATTTTTTAATATTGAAACAATTAAAAATTTCTATTCCATTTTATTACTAAAATTAAGTAAATTATTCAATTCAAAATAAATTAATATTAAAACGTTGCTGCAATGCAAATAGTATGGTAAGAACCGCTTTATGTCATTAATATCATCAAGATAATCGTTTGTCATTTTCGTTGTTTTGTTGCTTGAATAAACTTTAACACTTGTAATATTAAAATTATTTATAAAATGCTGAACAATTTAAAGTTTAAAACATTGCTTTTCACATTCATTCTTCCGGGTCATTTAAAATAAAATGATTTCAATTTTCAAAAGTTATCTATCTAAAAATACTTACTTTTAAGTTAATTTATATTTTGATTTAAAGTGAAAGTGTTCGGAAAAATGTCGTTTTGAAAGACAGTAATTCTGAAACGTTTTGGGATCAAGCAGATGTTGACTTGAAAAATGAACGAATAGCCCTTGAAGCGAAACAATGAACGCCCATGCCAAGCTGGTTCGAAAACTTCTTAACACATTTTTCTTAAAGATACATTTTCTATCCAAGTGTCGGCCACAATCACTCAATCAATTTTTATACCTTTCGAAAATTTGTAAAACTTGCACATAAACAATTCAATGTTTAGCCGTTTTTTAATAGTTAAATTGTGTAATAGATATTTGTCAATAAAATGTAAAAAACGTTTTTTTTTTGTTTACATAAAAAAAGTTGAAATGTTTGAAGGTTTAAAACGATTTCGCTCAACATCCGCGCTTAAATTCCATAATAAAACAATACATATTAGTCAGCAATATTTAAACAATTTTTTTTACTGTTTACATAAAAAAATTGAAATATTTGAAGGTTTAATACGATTTTGCCTAAAATTCGTGCTAAAATTCTATAATAAAACAGTACAAAGAAAACATCATATTAGTTTTCTCGATAACTAAATGCGAACACGACCAACCGTACAGAACAAATAATAAATTTAATTTTACACATTTTTGTGTAGTATTTAAAAATAATTTTATTTTGCTTTTGCAGTGGTAAAATCCATAAATATTTTTTCACAGTTCGAAAATTTTAGTAAACATTCTTTACTATATGAATTTGTATTTACGTTAGGTTTCAAAACAAAGTATAGTTTGTTTTGCTTTGTGAATTGTTCTATTTTTGATAAAAAATATTAAATTTTTTATATTCAAAACATGTACTTCTGATTTCGTATTAAATTTACATGAAAAGTATAAAAAATTTTATTTGTACATTGAGTTCAGACGAAAATCAAAAAATTCTTTTGACTAAAACTTGTAACAATTATTAATGTATTTGTTTTAGCAATAATATACTAAATAATTTTTATTTCATTTTTATTTGCTTGAAGATACACTTATAGCTGTAGCTAAATTAAAAATGAATAGATCTTAGTAATTGAATCACATCAATCATACAAAATTCTTTTACTGTGTACAATCAACGTGCAAATAATAATACAAAACTACTTGAAGACTTTCTCTAGCGTTGCACGCAAGCTGTCGCTTCCAGTTCCATATTGAGAGACGAGTCCACAAATAATTTTCGGGGAAACATTGCGTTATCCAAAAATCTGACCATCACAGATTGTCAGAATTATTTAATATAACATATAATTAACTGCAATTTATTGTTTCCAAATGAAGAGCGTTTAGAATAAAAAAAAATTGCATACATCAATGTAGGAAAAAACAAAACAAATGAATAAATAATTGTTATTTCAACAAATTCCATCCGACATGACAAATGGACCTTGTGTTATTCTACTTGACAGCCAAACACCTTACCAAATCGACTACTAAAACATTTACATCTGATAATGCGCGTCATCTCCGTTACTTTACGCTACACTAATCTCACACAACTAATTCTTCTTTCATCACCTGAAACATAACTTTAACGTCTCTATACAATCATTATAAAAACACCTGGTAAAAATCTAGCTTTTCACTCGCAGAGCTCGGCCATTTTTCCAGAAATCATTTGTGAAAATTCCATGAACTTTTTTCTCTCAGAGCAGTTAAGACCGGACTAATCTTTTGCACAGGCCAGCGTAGGCACGTATACCCACCGCCCGCGCGCCTAGAGAATAGAAGCGCAAACTCCTCGTCCAATCAAGTTAACGCAGCCCACGGAAAATTACCGAGCCTAGTCTCCCTCTGTCTCTCTCTCTGTCTCTCTTCCAGCAGTGCAATCCCGCAACAGCCCCTCAAACAACCCCGAGCCGGCGAGCAAACGGGAGAGAGCGAGACAGGGCAGGATCAATAATTTTTAAAGCCTCCGAGATAGCCTGCCCCCTCTCTGTCTCTCTCTCTCTTTCTGTTCCGCTCAGGGCACATGGCCGCTTTTCCAGGCAGAATTTCCTTTCCCCGCTGCCTACAATATAAGTCCCTCTCTCTCTTTCCAGCACCTGCTTTTAGGGCTGGGGCAGATGTCGAGGTCTGGCGCGCTTTTCCTGTTAAATGAAAGGCGCAGCGGCGCGCGCGAACGAGCGGCCCTACCGCGCGCCGTATATACGCCAGGAAAACCTTTCTCGGCTTACTTTTAACAACCGGCAGGCCAGACGCTCGACGCTCGTTGCCGTGGAAGCACCGCAGCCGCGTGCGTGCTGCATTGAAAAGTCTGTTGCACGCGCGCGCGCTTGCTTCAAACCAAGAGAGAAGAGAGCGAGCGCTGCTATTTTTAAGGATTTTCCTCTCGCTGTGCAAGCTCTCTCTCTCTCTCTCTCGAGTGTTGTGTGTGTGCGTATGGGCTTTATTTAAAAAACGACGGAGCCTGAAGTTCGATGCAGGAGAGCCGCGGAGTGTTTTGATCATGAGTAAGTGTGCCTGTGAAAACGAGGGAGAGTTTATACTTGAGCCCGAGTTCAACTGCATTTTGTTTGAGTTGCGTTGAGTGAAATTTACGCTTGGCTTGGGTGGGTAGATTTTAGCCGAGGCTACTTGGCGCCCCCTGGATTTCTGCGCTTGGGCCTGAGTAGCGTTTAATTGCCGAGTGAATGCGTAGTTGCTTACTGGTACGTGGAGCGTGGTGTTTGGATTTTTCGAGCTTCTTTCGCTCGATGGTTTGAGGTAAAATTTTGGCTTTTCTTTTCTTTTGCTTTGATTGGTAGTTGGGTTGTTGAAAGACTTTCTGTTTTAGTTGCTTTGTGTGCGATGGCAATGTCTTTGTGTTGTTGAAGATCATTAATGTATGTCGATAGATCTTTAAAAGTAGTATTGTTATATTAATATGTATCTCTATATATTTACAAAATAATCATAAAACTACATTCCAATTGATTGTTGTGTGCGTAAAGTAATAGCTGTAATTTAACCAAAAATAGTATGCACGAAAGGTGCGTAGAAAAGTTTAACTTGACACTAAATTTAAGGCACTCTCTTTCAAAAATGAATATGAATATGTTCCACAGAGTAAAATAACAAACAAAAAGCACAATTTGTGGACTAATTCGTTTGTTGTTAAAATATAATAAACCAGTCAAACCGTAACTCTGTACGTGTAGAATAAGTACCTTGTGCGATGACTTTGTTAGATATTAGTTTGTGAAACGTCAAAGACGTAAATTCGTTGACAACAACTGTTTCGTTTGCGGCCAACGCATCTGAATTGTAACGCCCAGCTCTCAAAATGACTAGCAGACTGGCTCGTATATAAAAGAAAGTCCGTTACAAACGGGACCGCCATTTTGAATTTCCAAAGTCCTACCTCAATTTTATCTCTATACGAGTAAGATTCATGCGGCTTTCGTTATTTCGTGGCAGTGGCGTTTTGTCAACATTTGCATTATTCATTTATATGCATAAGTGCATTTGGCAGGGCGCTCTCTACTCTAATAAATTAAATAAAAGTACTGCGGAAATTTAATTCGTTATTCATATTTATGATGCGAGCGGATTCGCGGCGTTTGTTTATACGAATTATTCTTACTTTATTTATATGGTAATTAGTTAACGACAAATCCAATTATCGTTAATGCCACTAAATGGTAATAATTGGAATTCAAAGTTTTTCAAATTTTATGCAAGTTTTAATATATCTTAATCTACTATTTTGTTTTTAAAGTATTACAAGTAAATAAATTATTGAAATTCAAGTGTTTTACAAATTTTTCAAAATCTAAGTGTAAGTTTTTATTTATCTTAACTCGTTAAGACTTCAACAAATATATAAAGTAAGACTTTTTTCGACTTAAAGTTTTCTTCCAACATATGCAAACAATTCGAAGTCTCTTGCATTCTTAGCATATTCGTAATACGCGCAGCACATTATATAGGGGTGGTTTGTGGTAAAGAAGTTCGCGCGTAAAAATGGAATAACTTTTCTTGCAAATTCGTTAAAGTGTGAAAATAAAAAAATAGTAATATTTTACGTGCTCATGCAACGTATTATAAGAATTCTTTAGAGTATTAAATATTGAAATAATTAAAAAAGAATATCAATTTGTCTTAAGAGCCAAGATTATATAGCCCATCAAATTTAATTGTTCCTAAATATAGTATACTATTGAAAATGCTTACATGGTTAGAAATGTACAAAAAGGTCGTTTTATTGTGTATTGTTAAGAAGATCAATTATAATTAAATAACATAAAAACAAAATATTTTTACGATTAAAACTAAAATTATACGTAAAATATTAAAAAAACTATTGAAGGAGGGTTGAAACATCTTCATTTTATGCTCATAAATTTACTACCAAAATAAGTAATAAAAAGAAAATCAATATTTCAATCAATTTACTCATAATTTGTCCCCTTAGTACACTTGAGATGACTATACAAAATGCACACATTTCCCTTCACCAAACGCCATTAGCTTCTAAAACAAATATTCCCAAATAAACAAAGTTGCGTAGGCAAAACGATCAGATATTTAACAAACATTTGTACATTAATTTAATTCGACAAAAAATGTTAAAACTTAACTGTCCCGTTTAAAACCGTAACACACACTATTTTTTCCTCTTATTTTTCTCCCAAAACTAATTCGTTTCCCTTTCGATCCTTATTTTTTCAACAGATTCAAAAGAAGCAATAGACCAGAAAAACAGTAGACATGACCAGGTTGAGGCTGGCGTAAAAAAGTCCGTAACGAACGCGGACATGTATCCCTGGATGACGGAGTTCCGGACGCTGTGCAAGTCCTGGGCTGCACAGCGGGATCCATCGTCTTTAATAAAACTAATGAGGTTTTTCAATAGGTAACAAAAGAATTCATACACCTTATGCTTTTCTGATTATTCTCTAGCGCCAACAATATCGCATTAACTCGATCCGTCAAACTAACCAGTACATACATCTGCTGGAATGAATATTTTCCCGAATGTGTATACATCAAATGACAGTTGCAAATTTTGCCACAGGTGCAAGAGCTAAAATTGTAGCCCGAGTTGTCTTGCTTATTTTAAAAACCAAACTTGAATAAAAAAGATGAGGTTACGCAACTGCAACGACAGCTAAGCCCTTACACCTGTGATTACGTACACCTCGTTGCCATTAATAATACACACTCAACAAAGTATCCATTCCGGCGCGTATATCCAGCATTCGATCCCTTGAACCAAAAAAAAATGTCCCGTCACTCCATCAATTGCCGAACTTTGCCAATTTTCCCATCTCGGCGAGTTATCGCGTAATGTTGCGCGCGAGCCAAAACAAAGCCAGGCTCAGTAATTAGCGCTGGAAAAATTCTGAAAAACAAACCACACACGTATATACATGCACACTGTAACGCTTGTCTCTCTCCCCTTAATTGCAGGAACGTAAGCTCGAACGTTAACGACTGCTATAAAAAGTCCTCGCGAGCGGCGAAATTGAAGGAGCTCATTAAAGAAGCTTTGCTGTCGTTCATGTACTACCATCGCTTCGAGCAGCCACAGGTAACGTAACAAAAAAAAAGGGAAAAAGAAGTGTCTGTCGTAGACGGAGAAACAGAGTTTCGAACGGCTCGAGACGTGGCTTATTGACGAAAATTCAAGGGGACTCGGGGGCAATGATTGTCGTGTCTGTGATGGCAAAAAAGTTGGTCTTTTAGGTTTCGAGTGTCAAATTGTCTTTACGGGTAGTAATGTGATTTTCAAAATTGAAGTACGCGAATCAGTCGTCGAATAGTATTGGTTCCTAAAACTGATATGCAAGAGGTATGCATTTTTTAGTGAAAAGTGCACGTCTCTTGCATTTTCAAATAATTTTTAAAAACATGTCGCCGAGGGTTAAAGGACACTGAAAACTGAGTAAAATAATATGTTAGTTACTTAAAAAGCTTTAAAAGCTTGTGAAACGGGAGCTGTTTTGAAAAATGCACGGAAAAAATATTTTGAATTCCGAATTTTTAAAAGTGCATAGATGCAATTTTTCTGTAAATGAAAAATAAAGAATACGTATATCATCATTTTGGGATAGCAACATGTTTTTATTTCAAAGTCATCGATGCTACAGGCTCATACACTCCGTTTGTTTTTAGATGTAATCGATCTTATACAATACAGCTTTGAAACGTAACTTATAAAATTTAATATCGATCATCTATCGCTCCATTCTTTGAATTTTCGTCAGTGAGTCAGTGACTTTCCAATCCACTTACCCTCTAACAACAAACCAATCACTAATCAACACCTCACCTTTTAGGATCAAAATCGCGCAGTCTATCTCGAGCAGATGTCGGACCTGCTGGCAATGTACATAGACTTGGAGCTGGTCGCGTCAAAGCGCGACGCGGAACCGCAGTACGGGAAAATTTCGGCGAGGCTCGTTTCCTACCTCTACGTGTATCTCGGTGAGTACAGGAATATTTGCCTCTCTCCCTGTGTTACTTTGACGCCGTCTCTAATCAGCCGCTGCTGCTGCTGCTGCTACGCTTCATCTGTTTGCGACAAGAGCGCAGAGTGTCGATTGATGCGATGTTTTGTTTTTTTGGAAGTTTTTAGGGGGGTTGTTTGCAGTCTATACAAGATCGTGTTTTTTGTCAACTAGTTAACAAACTCTTTCAGATCTAATGTATATTTCAATGTGCACAGCTTTAAATATTCAAATTTTTTTTTTTAATCGAAATGATTTATAAGATTAAATTTTTTTATTAAAATATTTTTTTAAAATGAAAAAATTAATGTAAAAAGATTTAAAGTTTTCTGTAAAAGAAGCACAGCAGTGCTATGGAGTCAGGCTTGAAGGGAACGTCAAAATTATTATCGCTATTAGCTCACCTATCGGCACTGAATTTATAATGAACGTCATCTAACTTTCTCCCACCTTGTTTGTCGTTTTTAGAAAGTTCAACCGAGCACTTGCTGGATACTATGATAAAGGTACAGCACATCAACGAATCGTATTCACACGTATTGGACGCTGTTATCTCGTAAGTCTCACGCCTGGAATATTCATCATACTACCTAAAATATACCATGCATTTTAATGAACCGACGCGAAGCTCTATTTCTTAACACTATACAAATCCGCGTCGACCCTCCCCTCACTACAAACTAACCCACCTCCAACACCATCACCCCCCAAAAAAAAACATTCGTTACAAACATCTCCTTCAACCACCTCCACAGCAAGCTCTGGAAAATCGTACCATCACGGCCGGACTCGGAGCTCCAGTACGTGCGCTACCTGCTCGTCTACCGGCTCTGGAAACGACTGCACAGTAACCTGGCCGTGAAGAAGCAGATCAACACGGTGGCGATCGGGGCCCTGGGGCCAAGGCCGTCCAGCCTGCCGGCTGAGCTGCTCGAGCGAGTCCTGCCAGCTGGTCCGCCGGCGGGTCTGAATGAGCTTCAGATGACGAAGTTCTACCTGTGCCAGGCCTACGATCTGCGCAAGGCCTGCGCCCAGTTCCTCGAGTACCGTAGGCCTGGCGGCCTCGACGCCTGCGATGAGAGAGATCCGAGGGTATGTATATATAGGGTTTGGTTTTTTGTGGGCTGTTTCAGCGTGTTGGTTTCGATGGTTAGTTTAGGTTTACGTGTAAATTAATTGCTTTTTATTGCTGATGCGTTTTTGATATATATTATTATTGGCAAATGCAGCGGTTTATTCGGTATTTGAGATGGATTTCTAATTTTGAATTAAAATTACGATTTTAACGTGTTATTGTTTCTAAAGTTTTGATTAGGCAGTTAAGATAAAATAGTTTTATGATGAAATGTTTTAGTTGCATCAAAACTTTGTAGCAGTGGGTAAACCTAATCAAATTCACAGTGCAAGCACTTACGTAAACTTTGCATACTATGACTTTGAATGATTGCAATAATATGAATATAGAATACATATACATAACATAAAGATTAAAATAACGCAAATAAACCAGTAAACAGAAAACACAATTCTTAAACATACACTGCTTAACAAGTATGAAGTTTTGATGCACATTAAAATTCGCGCATAAATCTACATAATTTAATCAAACAAAACAATAACGACCATTTCATAACAAACATAAGTATCCATCAATCTTAGAATAACAATGAATAATCAATCCTGAAATTTACCCCCCTCAGCTGAAAAATACGCTTACCTCCGATACGGTAAAATTAAATAATGTAAATAGCGAAATTTCTAAAAGTTCAAATTCCGTTAACAATTCTAACTCACTCAAAGATTCCATAAACATTCCTTTCGCTAAACTAGAGATCGATAGTAAGAAAAATCCTTCGCTCAATCGTCCCACGTCCAAAAACAGTAGTATCGCGCGCGTCAGGCCCACAGCTAGCTCCGAGGGCCCGAGGCCACGAAAGCCCCAGGCTCTAGAAGGTATAGTCTTGATCGACCTGACGGAGGAGGTAACGAAGATCGTCAAATGCAAGAAGCGCCGGAGAATCGGCTGGCTCGAAGGCGCCAAGCGCAACTTCGACGCGAAGATAAAGCAGGCATCGCTGAAGAAGGAGAAGAAGGAGGAGCCGACACTGAAGACTATTAGCGAGCTCGAAGAAACATCTGGAAGAGCCAGCCTGGAGGTAGTCCAGGCGAAGTCCGAGCCGTCGAGGAGAAACGAGACAACGCCGACGGCGATTCCAAACCCGCCGGACTCGTCGACGAGCTCGAAGCTGGTCAGCTACGACAGCGACACGGACGAGGAGGCTAAAGCTGCGGTCAAGGAGGAGGAGACGGTGGTAGTAGCTCCCCTCGTCGAGCGCGCGGACTCTAGGATAGTGAGCTCGTCGGAGGCGCCGAAGCAGGAGGAGGAGGAGAAGCCGAGAGAAGAAGGGATGGTGGTCAGTGCCTTGCGCGACGCCGACACCTCGACCAAGGGCAGCCAGCCGGCGGACAGTACCGTGTCGAGCGTCGAAGCGCTCAAGGAGGTGAGCTCGTCGAGCGAGAGGTCGAGGATAGTGGAAAACGCGGCCGGGGCGTGCTCGGTTATCCGGGCCGCGCCCGCGTCTCCGGGGAAGCTGCCCGAGCCGATGGAGGACGGACCTGTCAATTTAACTGTTAAGACTGATAACTATCCAAATAAACCGAAAGTACAAGAAGAAGTAGTGGCGGAGAGGGCTAGTCTATTCGGAATCGATGAAAGTCTTGTTTGCGTAGAGAAGAACTTGCCGGCGAGGATAAAGAGGGAGGAGGAGGAGAGCGAGCTTGTAAATACGGAGCAGCGGACCGAGGCTCAAGCGGCGGATCCAGAGTACAGCCAGGAGGCGCAGGGTGTAAATATCGGCGAGGCTCAGTACGGAGCCGAGAGCAGCGAGCTGCCGACGACGTCGAGCGGAGCCGGCTTCTACGACATACCGGAGTCCGAGATCGACGGGCTCACGCTGCTGGCTAGCGTCTCGGCGCAGCAGCAGCTCACCACCAGCAAGAAGATCGAGCTTAAGGTCAAGCCGTACTCTAGCCTGCAGCAGCCGGCGGCCAAGTGCGAGCGTCCCCAGGTGTTCAATCGCGTGGTCGGATTATCGCCGGAGGACGCGACGGACAAGGTGGCCTTCCAGGTCGAGGTGTCGTCCAGCGAGCTGGTCAGCACGTCCGGTAAGAGCCAGCAGGACCAGGACACCTCGTCGGCCGACCTGATGTCGTACATGCTGGACGAGCAGCTCCAGGGCAATCTCGAGAACAACGAGAACGCCAATGTCATACTGAACGGCGAGACGGTGATGCTGCTGCAGAAGTCGCCCAACAGCAACCTCTACATCATCAACAAGGCGGACAAGGTGGGCAAGATGAACTACGACAGCGAGGAAGAGGAGGCCGCCGCGAGCAAGCTAGCCGAGCCGGAGGACACCAAGTGCTACCAGCAGGGCATGATGATCAAGCCGGATCCGGATTATCCCAAGCCGAACGTGGTCGTGCCCTGCCCGTTCATGGACTGCTTCTGCGGCGCGTGGAAGTGCATCAACCGAGCGGCGCAGTCGGTCCAGAGACTGCCGCCGATCGTCCATTCGAAGGCCTGCAGCATGAGGGCAGAGGCGGCGGCGATGCTGGCCAAGCTCTACAACGACCAGCTGCTCTGCGATATGGAGAAGGGCCAGGTTGCCGCCGAGGTGGAGCAGGACGTCGTCAGCAGGTATCTGCATTTGAAGAGCAAGCTGCCGCTCAAGAAGAGGCTGAAAGCCCAGATGATGCTGTCCATGGATCTAGGCAGCCCAGCCGTCGCCGAGCCGTCGTTCAACAGCGAACAAGTCAGCACGTCCTATCCGGGCACGCTGATGATGTCCATCGCCGACGTGGAGGTGAGGAGCGAGAATCCGCCCCACGAGCTCGGCGCCGTAGTCGAGGTCAGCTCCGCGACGGCGAAGCCAGCCACGAAAAGCCGGGGATCGCGCAAGGAGAAGGCGGTAAGCAGCGGCAAGAGCAATAACCAGAACGTGCCCAATTGCTTCCCGAGGAAGAGCAGCAGCGGCAAGAAGAAGAGGCTGGCCACCGACGAGGAGGTGGAGAACAGCGCGGCGAGCGCGGCCAAGAAATCGAGAAAGTCATCCGGTAGCGCGGCCAGCACGGCCAAGCAGACCAGGAGTTCAAAGAGAATCGTTCCTACGGTAAACTACGTGTATCCAGAGATTGATCCCGAGTGCAATCCGTCCGGCAAGCGCAAGAAGAAGAGGAGCAGTCGATGGACGACGGCGAAGGCCAGCTAAAAAGTCGCTGAAAGAGGTTGCGTGTGCGGTGGCCGTTGCACCGGAGCCGTATATCTGTAAATACATAGCATCGTAGATCCATTGCTCTCTTGTGTTGTAAATATCATACGTTGAAGAGATATCGTCGTGCTCGAAGATGCGAAGATGCGAAGATGCGAAGATGCGAAGATGCGAAGATTCTTTTTATTCGGATTCTTAGTCTCGCCAAGATACTACTGTATATTTATTTAAACAGCTCCCGAGCATCCGAGGGAGAAGTAAATTTACGCGCGCGAGTCGTTCTTTTTTTATGGAAGCTTATTTATTAAAGATTAGACTTAGAAAAACGTATAAACACGGTTAATTTATGATTTTTATAATTAAACGGACTTGTTTTGTAAATAGAAGCGGTAAGGATGCGCACTCATATTATTAATAGTTTTTTTCGACTATGAAGTTTATAAGAAAACAATTTTAATATAAGGTGAGATAAAATGAAATTTTGGTAGTACACATTAACGTTTGTTTTAATAGAAATGAAATCTGAGCGGTCTTTTTATTATTTCGTGCTTTATAAGATAAATGAATAACTTTTACTTTCTTGTTTGGATTTAAGAATTTTGATTTTAATAAAACTAGTTACAATTTTTCTATAGCATCAAGCTGTTCAGATTTCTATCAGAGAATAAAAACATTTATTCTAAATAATATGTATAACACTTCTATATTTTAATTTTTTGAATGTTCATTACTTATTTAGGAGCAGCGTTGTCTAGCAAGTATCAATGAAAGTCATAAGGATACGGAGAGGAAACTAGAGGTGAATAAGGATAAAAATGTAAATAGTGTGTTAGTTAAGGCAGTATCAAGTTCGAGCCAGATAAAGCGGAGTCAAATGAAAGGAAACGACGGTGTTAATCCCAGTAATAGACTGTGTCAGATAGAAAGTTCCAAGTTTACATCCAACGTATTTTACGATTTTCAAAAGCCTGTCATTAGAAAATACTTTGATGCTAATCAGTATGAAATCAGCATGGCAGATATCAGTACTTATACAGCCATAGAAAGAAAGTTACTACGAATTAAAGAAATAAAGGTTTCTTAAACAATATAAATGAATTTTATCGCTCAGATGTTGAAATAATTGCTGAATATAAGAAAGATCTTTGGATAGATCGATGTACTCTATAACTGGGGCAAGTGCGTAATGAGAATCTACTAGGGTTTGGCACCGTCGTTGAAGTTAATTGCATTATACGAAATCTGAATGGATATTCTTCAGGTAAAATTTTTACTTTTTCAAATTAAAAAAACTTTTTAGTTTTTCTCTCATAATTGTTTTTTTTTTCGTTCAAATAATTATGTTTTTTTGCAAAATTCTAATTGTATTTACTAGAACATTATTAGATTTTATTGTAGATCAAATCCTCAAACTAAATTGTTATTATTAGTTCAAAAAATGTTTTATAACGTTCATTTGAAAAAAGAAGTTATATTTAGGTACTCTAGAAGGAGTAAAATTAAAAAGATCAAAATTTTTTTAACAATAGTAAATGGAACTAGGAATAATAATTTAACTTTAACAAATTTTTATTGGTAATTGAAGAAGAATAGCCTAACTATTCATGATAATTGTGTGAATTTACAGCCATTCTTCTAATAATAATAAAATTTACATTTAATTAGATTTTTAAGTCTAATTAGATTTATAATTAATTCTTTTTACTAAAATTATTCTTTTACTGAACATTTTTCTATATGTTTATTGAATGAACTTTTTAAAATTAAAATAAGTGATTTAAATACATTACAGAATTTGCTAACTTAAATTGCTTGTATTCGTAAAGCACTTTTAAAACTGACATTTTTCGAGAAAGCCACTGAACGACATTTTGTATTCTTCAACAGGAAATGACTTAAGGAAGAAACGGAAAATTGATTATTACGGCTTGAGGGAAATGAAAGTACGGAATTCCTTTCGTGCCTGCTCAAGTGAAGGACGGAACAATGCGATACAAGAAAGCTCCAGCAAGTTTCAGTAATTGTGCGTTCGGGTAAGTACGGTTTTAGCAAAGAAAAAAGTTTACAATAAATTGCTAAATTTCATCTTTTTTATTTTCTACTTTATTTATTTTACTTTTGATTAACTTTTACGTTGAATGTTAAATCTTCATAATAAATAAATATTTTTTCTTTTTAACAATATAAATGAAATTCAGTGTAAATAAGTGAAAATCTAAAATCTTTATTTATTATCTGTTACAGAAATGTGTGTCTTCAGTATCAAAGCGGTTACATAACTTCACCCCCCTCCCATTTAGTTGAAAAAATATATATCAAAGCATCACTGTAAAACGGAAAATGAAGAAGTAATACGAGCCACTTGCTAATATTTTAGAGTCGATTGCCAAATAGAAAATAGAATCATAGAAGAAAACTAAAACTCAATAGTAACGTCTATCTGCATCTCTCGTGCATAATGTTGGCCAGATCGTTTTTGTGCGTGCTAATGGAGAGCAAGCAAAGTATGCATTGACTGATGAATTGTTCGTTCGGCGCGGAATCAAAATATTAAAAAAAATTAAAAATAAATACTTTAAAGATAAGAGTAAAAGTAAAATAATAAAATGACATTGCAAAGTTATTAGGTAGAGCAAAACTAGTCAACGGTGAGGATTTGCAAAGCGAGGCAGTCCAAGTGTTCAATTAGCGTATTGACCTGAATGGTCTTGCAGTTATATTCAACGTATAGGTAATAAAAAAAATAATAATGGAGAAGTGTGGAAGTGTCGGTAAAAGCAAAGGATTCAAAATAATAATAATACTCAGATCAAAACAAGCATGCGCTAGAAATTAAACAGATTTAAATGCCCATAGCCGCTAGAATGAAATGTTACCCCTTATACAATACAACAATAATATTTGTCCTTCCAACCTTGGTAAATTATTAATTGTTCACGTGGTAACTGTAAGGCACAGAGTTAATTCTCCATGACATATCTTTTTAACAGATAACTTTTTAATACTGAAAAAGCTTACTATGTTATAATAACATTTTTGGAAAATATATCAAATAAATTTTTGTAATAATACAAAAAATGAATTAACTCTGTAGTCAACTATAGAGTGACTACCCAAGAAGCAATAAAGAATCGCCAATTAACAATTATTTTTTATCAGTTCTGTTTGATGTCGTGTATGTACAAACATCTATTGTTGAAAATAAAATATGTTGATGATTTAAGCTCATTGTTAACTATATTATTATAATTACTTTAAATAATAGACTGCGTTAAAACTAATTGTATTGTAATTGAATTATAAATTTTAACAGAAATTTCACAAATGGTTTCTGATACACAAGTTTGTCAAATTTTAATTGAATTTGGCCACGTGAGCAGTTACGTAAGAAGGATCAAGGATTAAAAATAATAGCGCATAGCATTCCTAGGAGCCATTCAAAATACGTATATATAATAACAAGATTTATGTTACCATTCCATACGCAAACGTAGAATTTATCATATGTGCCAATCAAACCAGCAAAACATCAGCAAAATATAACCAAGTATAACGAACGAAACCCCATATACGTAAGTCGACGATTCGACAACTCATGTGATATTCCATAATAATGAGATGTCTTCTGTTTTTTCCTTCGATATGAGAAAGAAAAAGAGAAATGAAAAAAATAACAAGATACATAGTTATTAAAGTATACAAAAGGCTGACAAGAAAGAAAAGTAACAATATCTGTTGTTTTCTCGTAGGATATTACAAAGAAAACTTAGAAGTTAGAGATGAGGCGAAGTATCAACCGTAGAGTTAAAACGCTACCGTATGTTTGAACTGTATAACGTCGTTACCTCAGCTCGATATCGTTCTTTTCTTTTTAATAAAATCTATAATAAAATTTTAGTTCCAGACAAAGTACTTCCCTGACGCATAATCTTTAGCCTGTGATCATTAAATTCCAATTTTTTCTTTGAAGCGTCGCGTAAAAGTAATTGACTAATTAAACAATACCTCATACATTTAATTATGCTAGTTCGAGGCTGTTTGATAGTTCGATTTATCAAATTGCCAAATGAAATCCAACATCAGGGACAAAAGAAAGCTTAGGCTCATCCGGACGTTAGCGCGAGCTGCTTTTTGTAATAATAAAAGAAATAAGCCGTTGAAGAACAAAAGCGTACATATAAAATATTTAGAAGCGAATGAATACAATTACGGTGTTTTATTTCGCATTGAAAAAGTGAAAAGTAACGAGAAAGGAAAAAGTAATGGTTGTTCCTGTACTCTCCGTCAGAATAAGAGTTCACCTTTAGTTTTAATCTATTATTAGTTATTAGTTATTGGCACGTGTATACGTATATGACTTAGTCTTCTAAAGTAAAAGTCTGATAAATCTTAAGTCATGTTTGTGGTTCCGTGTATTATAACTTACGTTTAAAGTTCAATTAAATGGAAAATTGTACCTTGATTTGAATTTACCATGTGTGAAAATTGTACCTTTCTTTCGATATTTTAGCGTTGTGAAACTCAATATAGTTTAAGCTTTAAGGAAGAATAATTAAGTTGTGCTTTTAATGAAAAAAAATGCTGTTTGACTGTTGCTTGGCTCGTGAAAAATAAAAAGTTTCTTATTTAATGTTATCTGAGTCTGTTGAATATATTTGAGCCGAGATGATCGTCGTAAACCTATAAAGAAAGAGAGAACGAGAATAGAAGTGTTTTAAACTCCGTAGACGTGACGTTTTTCCTATTCGCAATGGACGTACAAAAAATAGTGGCGGTTACGACGAGTATTGATGGAAGTAACAAATGATGTTCTTGCATTGTCGTTGCCGAGTTCATATGAATTGTACAAAAAAGGAACAAAAAGCGATACGTTTACGTTCTTAAAACTGTAAGGAAAAAAATTACGATAAGGTAGAGTTAAAATAAGAAAAAGAAAAAACACATCGGATGCCTGCGAGAGCCTTTCTAAACAGAATAGCAGTTTTTGCGAGATCGAAGATAGGCGAGTCTCGATCTCGAAAGGGCCTTTTTAATAAAAAAAAAGAGAGATAAAGGAGAAAAAATCAATAAAGAAAATTAATTCAAGAGACTTTAAGATTAAACAAAAATTACTTAAGGAATAATAATGATTGTAATCTACTGTATCGTACCGTTCGGAAATTTGAGAAATCCAATTTCGATTACTTTTTTCGCTTAGCTCGCACTTTGTGGCCTTCCTCGAATGAAAAAATTTGTTGAAATTTGAATCTTGCGAATACTGTTGTGAAAATGGGAAGCACAAATTTATTACCATTGGTATGATTACGATATATTGTTATTATGAATGTAAGGTGAAAAGAATTAGGCTGTTTCGAGAACACTTGCGTATTTTCTGGCGCATGTAGAGAGGTGTCCAGTCGTCATTGTTCTTTTCTCTCATATTCTTACGAAGACGCTTATTAAAACACAAGTTCAAAACGATACATTAACACTTAAATCTACATCTACATCTACTCATTCACTATTCACACACATACGCACATACATACATACACAAACACGTGATTACGCGAGTCGAAATTTCTGCCGTCGATTTATATAGTAGAGATCTAAAAATTCTTCTCTCGGTTTTTTTGTAAATAATAATGGAAGAAGTGAAAAATTGTATCCCGCGTAAGCACATTTATTACTGTACAGTAACGACACCGACGATCGTTATTTTTATAGGGAGAAAAAGACAAAAAAACAAATAAAAGGAAAAAGACTAGAAGTGTATGAAATATTTAATGACAGTATATATATAAATATAATTATGTACATTCTATTTATAAAGCGATCGGTAAACGATCGTGAAATAAACAATAAATTCCAAGCCTGTTCGAACAGAAGCTCTGAAAGACTTTTCATTTAACAAATCCTAGAAGTCATCCTCATCCTTTTCACTACCTGAGAATATTTTTTATTTTTCATTTTCAAAAATTAACTAGTATATTTTTATAATTATTTAATTTTTTTTACAAAAATGTGTAGTTATATTATTATTATTATTAGTTATATTAACAGATTTTATGATAAATAAGAATTGATTTAGTTGCAAAGATATCTAATTTTCTAATTGTAAATATCACAATTGAATAGTAAAAAGAGTTTTAAACTAAAAAAATTACTATTTTTTGTAATCAATCTAAATTAAGTTTTATTTAGTTTTTCTTGTAACTCACGTTACGAAGGATTATTTTTTAAGAGGAACTTGTAGAGGAAATAAAGTAATGCAAGTAAGTCAATTGTATTTTTTTTTTAATTTTAATAAAATGATAATCGTTTAAATCGTTTCTAAAATAACATTACGGTGTCGAAAAAATAATAGTTATAATAATTAAAATATAATAGTAATAACAATACTTCGCGATTAAATAATTAACAATGAAATCTTACAGTAAATGTAGATTCGAGGGACAACGCAGAAATACAGGCAACAATTAAGAGCTACATTAGAGGAGTAGTAATTAATCATAATGGTGATAAAATTAAGGGGCAAATAGTAAAAGTAGTCATGACCGTGGTCGGTCCAACAACATATCGATGACTCGCAAAATATATACGCATTATTTCATTATAGTCCAGGTGTCGCGATAAAAGTAAAATCATACAAATAAAAAGACTGACAACAAACAGTGATATTGTCCTTAAATCGACTATGTATACATATATATATCTATAAATTCAATTAATGAGAGGCTGCTTTCTACATGTAATACTTAAACGATAATAATACAATAATATTATACTCATCATCTTGCATTATCGTTCTCATCAAAAAGTTAAAACAAGTTCACTTATACGCCTATACGTCGTGTGTGCACATATAATGCAAATTTCATTAGACTCTACCTAGCGAACAGAGAAATAGTAGTGATTAACGTTAGAAACAATGCAGCAACACAGTGTGCTCGCTTTTCTCTCTCTCTCTCTCACTCACTCCTCTTCAAAGGAGACGCTACTGTACATAAGTGACACCTCGTCGTCGATCGATGACGATAATCATCCTTTAACGTATAATAATTAATAATACCAACTCTCTGTGAATCCGAGTCGGAGAGCCCGAGAGCAAGAATCTACGTAATCCATGTGCCTCTAAATTATTTTTAGAGTTAATACAATGCATTGCGGTGCACGGTTATACATGCGCGCGTGGCTGTGTACTTATCGAGTTGATCGCGATCGGCGAGCGCGCTCGTTATACCGCGACAATACACACACACACGTGCGCGCAATTTTAACGAGGAGGAAGCCATTCGAGCCGGAGGTCGCAGACAGATATACAAAAATAATTATGGGTTATATATACGTGGCTATATTTTTGAATCACGCTTTAGTTGCCGATCTTTGACCTTCGCGGCCTCGAGATAGGAAGGACCGTCCTCTGTTAATCGATGTTGGAAATACATACAAGTGTGGGTGTATCTGTGTGTATGTATGAGGTTTTTCGAGAATTAATAAGAGTTCGGGCGCCGAAAAACCGTTGCACTGTTCCGCTCGTGTAAATCGCAACTCCCTGGTTCTGATTATATGAGAATTAGTATCTCATTATGAAGTAATTCTATAAATTTTTCCATATCAAAAAATGGAAAAACTGTACTACTATTAATATTAAAGTTTAGTAAGTGATTTTCGAGTTATTCGATTCTTAGAGAATTGAAAATATCGAGTTCATTTTAAGAAAAATTACTAATTTCAAAAAATTATTCTACGGTTCTAAATTACCTTCGAGCAGACTCAGATATCTTCCACGATACCAGATTCCCTCGAATTTGGACAGATTTTAATCAATTTTTTGCAGTCAACTGCAAAATGCACAATATTCAAATTCACTTTGATTTTGAATCCCGTGCAAATTGTCCTCGCTCCTTCGTGAAATCAAATTCAGTCTCGTTTGCAGTAGCTGCTTTCGCAGAAGCAGCAGAGACGCACTTGCGCGCAGACCCAAAAGTCGATTTACACGAGACGATGAGTACAAGTGTTTCGAGCTCGCGTTCCATTGTCGGCTGTGTGTTGTGCCAAGCAGCAGTAGCAATCTAACAAAGTAAATTGACGCGCTCGCCGATTTGGCAATGTCTCTTTACGTCGCGAGGCAGCGTGGAATTGCGGAGAGTAGGAGATAGTTTAATCGAGCTTGTGAGGCACTCGACGACGTTGCTTCGTTGTTGCAAAGGCGTATAAGTGTGTGGATGTGTGTGTGTATGTGTGTGCATGCGTCTGTGTGTGTGTATGCAAAGTCGCAGCCGAGGCCCTGTTTATGCTTCACCGAGTGTGTGTGCTTTTAGGTCGGACGTTAACAAAGATTCTTGAGGCGTGATGAACATTGCTGCTTTATATATGTACAATTCGATATGTAATTTTTTAAATGAACTGTTTTACCGACCGTCGGACTTTTTTTCGTATAGTCAAATTGTAATAGATTTGAATAAATATTCAATATCAGATAAACATTTGATATTTTTAGGATTCTAAGTTAATTTAAGTTTTTGAAAATCAAGATATAACTTATTTTATTTATTTCACAGTTTATTATACGAAAATCAAGATGTCGGTAAAGCAAAACAGTTTTGAATGTCTTTTCAACTAAAATTACGTTTTGTCCACGGAAAACTATTCTAGGTCTACGTGTGGTTACATAAAAACATTACAATCTAAGGTACGTGTGAAGTTGATAAAAATTGATTGAAAAAGTACTGCACTAAAAAATAACCAATACTTGACCGTTCATGGCGGTGTATATAACCTTACTTTTTTTTCGTGACTTTCTAGCACACTTAATCCATGCCAGCTCAACTATTACAGGAAAAAAGTTGCTCACTGAAATTCGTCCAATCCATTTCAAAAGCGCATTTACAGGTTTATCTCGATCTAGAACTAATTAAAGATCGAATCAAGATTATTCCAACAAATGTAATTTAGTCGTACGACCATTCAACATAAACAGGCAAAAAAATGCTCGATAACACAACGCACGTGGGCCGCGAGTTAATACCGGCCGAGGGGCCCGAACGCAGCAGCCGCAGCTCTTCAATTATCACAGCCTTCATCTAGGCCCTTCGACGTACAATGCATTAGCTCTCTCTCAGAGTACATACCTTTCTAACGCTTGCGCAGCTTACAAGCAAAAAGCTTCAGCACAACATATTTTACACATCGCTTCAAGAATCATTCCTCACTGACAATTTTTTTTCTTCGTTCAACATTTAAGACACAACATGTACAGTTTCTCTTGCGGTCACAGTTTTCCGTTACTATGCTTTCTTTTTATTATTATTTTTTTTATTATTAGTTACTCATCATCACTCGCATATATAATATATGTATGTACAAAAAGAATATTCTAGGGCCGCGGGACGCGCGGCAGCCGATCGCTCGCCACTCACTGGTACACATGAGGTTACCGATCGATCGATTGCCCGTATCGTTAAATCGGCCATCAACAAAGGCTCCTTAACGTGTCTAGATAAAGTAGAAGGCACTTGATTAATTGCCGCGTCGACGCGGACGATCATCGCCTCCTCTGCGCTTACTTTTCTCATTAATCCGGTCGATGAATTCCTTCTGCCGCGCACGAGCGCACAGACGGATCGATTCTGTTTCAAAAGAATTAGCGAAGCGTTTTTCTCGCTCTCGTACGCATGAAGAATGCAGCCGCGTACCTCTCAATTTTCTTGAGACGACGAGTAAGCTGTCCCCGGTTCGATCCCGTTACTTTACTCGAGGCAATACAATCGCGCGTAAATCCCTCCGCGCCAGCGTGAGTGGAGTTACTTGCCTTGAATTTTCTTTCTTACCTCTCGCATCTCCTCACCTTCATTTATCCTTTTCTTTTCACATGCATACGTCAAATTGATAAAACTACGCGTCGCCGCGCTGTACAATTTTCGCTCGCGCGCGGTCCCCAGGTTCGGCTCGGCCTCCCCGGCGTGGTCGCAGGTTCGAGAGACCGTCGCGGCAGCCGTCTAGTCACTGAGAAAATAAAACGCGGGGAAGCGCGTCTTCGCGGTGGAATGGCGTAAAAACGGATAACTCTCCTCGAGAAAGCCTCGTCGATATTGTCCAATCGAATTTTCGCTCCCTGAAGGAGAATCGAACCTCGTCGGAAGCGCGCGCCGAAAATAAATATACAAAGGTGAGCGGGTAAAATGGAACCGACTCTCCCGTAAGTGCGCCGTAATAGCATAGAATCCATAAAAGGACTGCTCAGCACTAGCGCTTATCTATATAGTGGCTTTCTCTGATGTCGTGTGTGAGCGCACCAGGTTCGGCACTCACAGATGCGTGATGATGATGTCGTCGTCTATGTCGTCCTTTTCGTCATCCGTCTCTTCGGGTTGGTTGGCCTCGGCGGCTTGAGCAGCCAGTTTCGGGTCCTCGGCGAGGGCCTTGAGCCGTTTTTGTTTGCGTCGGTGCAGCAGCTCGACTATCACGTAGCCGATGGTGCCGATTATCAGGACGTTCAGCATCACGTAGAGCTTCATGCGGGCGCAGAGGTGGGTGCTGTAGGCGTAAGCGACTACGAAGCCGGCTGATTCCCAGAGCCGGTAGTTCGAGAAGGCCGCCTCCTTGTTGCGACGGAACAGCGTGCCGTATAACCCTGGAAATTTAAGGTTTGATTAGTGATTGAGGTTTTCTTGTGGGGAAAGGTTGAGTGACAAAGTCATAAATTGGATATTCTTTTTTTTCAAAATGTGTATTGATAAGTCATTATTATTAAGTGACAGAATACCTAACATTCATATTAAATATTTGTTTACTAGAACTATATAAAAAATATATACAAGGAAAGGATTTTACTGCACTTAGATTAGCAAAAATGGATATGTGAGGTGCTGAAAGAGACATAAGTACCTCTTTTTAAAATATTTTTTTTAAACTCTTCGAAACTAATTCCTGATGATTTAAAACCATAATAAATATGCACTCTCTCCTTTTTCTTCATTTAAACGAATTTTAAAACAAATATTTTTAAGAATACATATAATCGAATCTAAAAAAATGATTTTTAAAATACTGCATATACTTGTAGCCTTGGCTACTCAACATCTCATACGTTTATAACTATAAGTGGCGAATATTTTTAAAAATTAAGTATATATCAGACGATTCCACAGACAGCTAATCCATCTCCCCAACTATCTAGAAATACAAACGACTGCCGCTTCTCAAACTACAGCCAACCCAATCAAGAATCAATCTTCACGATTTTGCATAAAAAAAAAAACCGTAACCATCTAGCCTAAATCCAAATCAAAATCAATCCTTCCCAAGTCACACTCCCGCGCCTGCGCCGCGCAGCAGGAAAACTGGTTTTCGCCGGTTTCCGCAACAAAGCAGACAAGACTAGCACTCAAAGCCTGCAGCCTCCCAGAGTCGCACGTGTGCGCGCCGAAAATCGATCGAAAAACGCGCGCAGCTCTCTATAGGCGACTCGAGCGCGTACACGTGCTCAAGAAACCGGCTGCTGGCGCTCTTAGGTGTGTCCCTGCGCCGCGCTTGATGGCTATACAGTTATGTTTCTGCGAGCTGGGAATGTCAGCGCTGATAGCGCCTCCATTCGCTTTTTTTTTCTCTTTATTGCCGCGTTGAGGAAAACGGTACGCTGCGCGTTCGCAGCGACAAAAGGGCAGGCGAGAAAGAGAGAGAAAGAGAGAGAGAAGGATATGTGTGCATGAGAAATGAGCCGAGTGTCGAGGTTGAGCTGTTCTCTGATCGGTGAGAGGCATGTATGCGGGAGAGTGTAGATAGGAGAGAAGAGGAGGGGCACTGAGGGATTGTGGAAGTTTTGGTACGAAATGGGATTGTTATTTTACTTCTTTTTTTTTGTAATACTGACGTAAGATATTTGGATCAGTGTGGTTATAATTGAGTTAATTATGTAAGAAATAAGTAGTAGTTTTTTGAGAGTAGTTGTTGAGTAAATATTCAAATTTTCGTTAACATTAAAATTTTGTGTGTTAAAAATGAAGCATTAAAAAAACAGAGAATTTTCATATGCTTTTAAAGGTCCTTGTCAAAGTATAAGATGCGCGGAGAAAAAAGTTACGCCGCGCGACTCGTTTGACAGGTGTCAAAAGATAGATACAGGAGAAGTGACTTTTTACAAACTGAGAGACATCTCACAAGTTAAAAGAAGCGGAAACGTAGTCTGGAAGACAGAAATACAACGAATTTCATTTTTTCAATTTTTACAAGAGAATATAGCTAAAATTTTTAGATCAAAAATATATGAAAATTAAAATATGTATAAAAAAATTGTTTCATATATTAAAAAAATAAATACAGTAAATATATACGTGCTAATTATAAGTATAAAAAAATTGATCTACTTGTTAAATATTTTTAATAATAGGTACACGAAAATCCGCACCATTAAAAGAATTTCTTTTAATTAAAAGCAGAAATATTGTAAAAGAAAAAAGAAAAAACTCCCTTCTATTTTTCAAAATTTCTCATTAAAATACACGCAGCAAGAGCTGTGTGTACCGTTCCGTACTGACATTTCTGCAAATATCAAAAGATGGCGAAGAAGTGACTTTAACCGAAACCGTAACGAAAGTTGACTACAAAGAAACGCGTATACAGAAAAAAAAAGCTAGCAAGAAAAACAGAGATCTCGCAAAGAAATGTCCACTTTTACGTTACACGTATTTTACCAACACTTGGCTTCTTAATTTTTTCCAGCCCGCTTGTTTTCAAACAGAAGCAGCCCCTTTTTCACGCATTTTTAAGGCGCGCAAAGTGTAATTAAAACTTTCCACAAAGAGAAGCACTTTGACTAAAGTCAGCTCCAAAATCGCCCCGCGTGCCTTTAATAAAAACCAACAAGTAGATTAGACTGTAGTCAATGTATTCCACCCTAACATTTACATTCATTACAGAATTACAACATCGATTCCCACGAACGATACGTAATCCTCCCTACATCCCACAAACTCTAACACATTCCCCACCCCAGCCTTCAAACACAAGAGAATTCACACCTAGCAATTCGCAAGACGCATTCATCACCCTCAAAAAAAAGAAAAAAAAATCCCAACGCGGCCACACAGAACTAACCGCGCACGAGCAAAAGGGCCTTCTCCTTTCGAAATCAAGGAACTGCTCCAGCTCTCGTTAGAGGCGCATAATTAAAAGGCCTCGGCTTTCTTCTCGCGCTCAAAGCTGCACCTGCGAGCGCTCGACTTTCTAAACTCAATTGCCTGCTCTCTGTACGTGTGTGTGCGCAAGCGATTGTCCCTGCGAGCGTTTTGTAATTAAGATTTTTCTATTTTACGCTCGGCCAAGCGGGAAAGGGAAGGATTTTTCCGAACGGATCTGATTTTAGCGGCGAGCTTTCAATTAGGGAAACCGCTGGCTTTGCATTTTCGGCCTGATGAGAGAGAGAGGAGAGCTCGGGAATTGAGTTGCGATTTCTCGACGAGGGTGGAATTTTTAGCGGTGATTGCGCGGCGGCAGACTTTTTAGCGGATTCGTTTGGATTGAAAATCGCGCGTTGTAGGCGCGCGCCATGTGGATTGCTGGATTGAATTTATGTATTTGTCGGGCGCGGTGGAAAAAAAAGACATTATAAATCTGCTGTTATTTATTCGGACTTTTTATGAATGACGCACGTTTATGGTAATTTCCGTGACAAGTGACGCTCGGGGAAAAAAATTGCCGAAAAAGTATTCTCGGACGTTGGCGCGATTGTCCCCGCCTGTATTTTATGTAAATTGTAAAAGGTAAAAAACAGCCGGGGCTGTCTGAAAAAGATGGTAATTAAATTGAAATAATGCTTTTTCGTACAGAGAATTACGCAATCGTTGGCAGTTAAAGAGGTACATCCGTAACGCGCTGCTATTTTGATGGCTTGATGTTTTGCAATTTGAATAAACGGTATCTTACGATAATTATATACAAAAAGAAAAAAAAAGAAAATAAAAACAGAAGCATACCTTAACTATTCATACCCTTATCCTAATCAATCACCCAAACATTTCGATAATCCAACTTTAGCCAACCAAAAATCACCGAAGCCAACCCACGCACCAAAAATCTCCCCTCAACCCCCCTCCGAAAAAAGCCCATTCCAAAAAAAGGGTCTCACCCATAAGATCCCAAAGATCCGGTTTCGAAAACGGGTCTCTTCGCGCATATACATATAACCCAAGCCCGAGCGCGAAAAATCGCGGCCGAGTGCGTAAGTGCCGACCTCGATCGATCGGCAGCGACACCTCGCTCATATCCGTATATATATCTGGCCTGCAGTCTCGCTCTCGCGCATTCCTGAATATATCCCGTGCGCGCGGGATTATCAGCGACTCTCTCGCGCACACGTGCGCTTATCGCTTTTTCCATTCCCCTATGAGCACGAGCGAGAGGCTGTACGGACAGGCTGGATATATCGGAGCTCGAAATTATTCTGGATGCTGATTGCGAATTTTAACGATGGGGTATTGTTGGGTTCTGTTTTTTTTTGGGTGCTGGAAAAATGGATTTTTTTTCTTGATAGGGAAGGTTGGTTGCGTCGTTAGTGGGCATACGGTAGCGGAATATTATACACTTGACACGTGAGGCCCGACGACTACAGTATTCATGGTAATTCGATCTCTAGACCGAAAGAGCCAAATTAATAATCCCAGAGCAATTCTTAATACGTCTCACCACGACGGAGAAAAACACAGCTTGTCATTCCCGTGAAAATCTCCCGGGACTTTCTCGCCGCTGGCGAGCCGCTCTCTGACGTCATTGAATCGCAATCCGGGCTGATTTTTCCGCCAGGAACAGTATTTTTTTCCTCCCTACCCCGCAGCCAGCTCCATCCTCGCTTGCGAATGCAGCGCGAGCGCGCGGCTGTCGTTTGAAAAGTGGCCTTTGATCACGCACGAGAAACGAGTTTTCCAAAGGATTTTCTTTTTTTCTGCTCAGCGCGAGGTTCGCTCTCCGCGCGCCTTTCAGATAAAAGCGGGATAATGAGAGTGATAAATTGCCGTTGTCGCGAGCGGCCGCGTTCCTATTGTTTTAATTAAGCTATTATTCAGGGCTTTTTTTAGCGATGGAAATTCTCTTTTTTTTTGTATTAATCGGAGGCTGTTTTTTTGCCGGTTTTTCGCGTTGACTTTCGAGATAAAAGCATTTGAATCTTAGGCTATCGTGAATCCTTTGAATCGTCTGTATACTTTGCTAGTGGATAAGGTGTACGCGAATTGAAGATAACGTATAGGTATAGGTAAAATGAGATTTTACTTTTCTAATGCAGACAGCAACTATTTTAAATTTATATTAATTTCTTTATCATTAAATTCTTACTTTTAAAGCTACAATATTTAGTTGGCCTTATAACACCATTAATTAATTTCAATTTTAATTTTTAATACTTTATAATATTTACTTTTATCGAAATCACACATTTACAAACGTCACGCAACAATAGCATAAAAAAAGCACTTACCATTAACCTGCGTCTGCCAAACCGCATCGCCAACGCCCCAGAGTCCCGACACCGTGTAAAACATATAAGCACTGTCAGGATGGGGCCGCCAGATCAGCAGCACCCCGATGAGCGCGGCGTGAACCACAGCGCCCAGTGCCATCAGCGGCTGGCGTCCGATGAACTTCATGATCGAGCCGAAGAGCAGGGAGCAGCCGGCGTTCACCACGCCGAAGCAGATCATCACGTAGCCGACCCTGTGCACCCCCAGGGCACACGAGATGTACGCCTAGATAGAGAGAGAGCAGACGCATAACATACGAGTGAGTATTGTTTTTGGGAAATATATAGCAGGGCAAGCCCGCGCGAGTTTGTGCACGCGCCTGTGTATGTATATATGTACGGAGGCTTGTTTGCCGGAGTGCGGCTGTGCCTGTTGCGGCGGCGGTCGAGTTTCGGAAGAGGGACTAGAGGCTCGGATCCGCCGAGATACTGTTAAGGGATAAAGTTGCAAGTCTACTGTCGGATGGGTGGGTGTATATACTATAAGGGCCGGGCGCGCAACTTCAACGAAATAATCCCTCGGAGCGCCTTGGCGAAGTTCAACGTGTCCATCGGACGTCATCTCTGCGGAAAGAGCTGCCGTATATATGAAACCGCATCTCATTACTTCGCGCTCGGGACGCGCGCGCAACTTTCCGCGCCAACTCGACCACGCGGTCAGAGAGTTCGTTCGGAATTGGGTAAAGCGCTAATTGGACGTTTTGTCGGGCTTGGCGATGGGTGTAGGTGTATACTTTGGATGGACAGTGTGTGATGGAGTTTTCGTTACATCCGCTGGCTCTGCGGCCGCGTTGCGCAACTTTGCTGTCGTATTTATTCAGCCGATGCGCTGGGTGTGTGGAGGTGTAACTTTGTTTGAGGCCGATTGGGGCTGGGCTGTGATTTTTCGCTGGGGGATGCGCAGTGATGGTTTTTGTTTTGATTTTGCTGTGCGCTGGGTTTGATAAATGTAAGGGTGGCGGGTTTTTATTGGTAAGTGCATTTTTTGAAAGACGTGATGTGGTAAAAATTACATTGAGAGAAGATTCTTTGGAAACATTACAATACTGGACGGTAAAATTGCTGGAACCATTTAAAATATTACTATACTTTAAAGGAAATTTTATAAAAAAACCCGTAAATCGTTCTACACTTATAGTTACAAACTTCATGTAAACTATAGTAATTTTTAAGATTTCCCCAAACTGTGTCAGCTATACTATCCATTATTCCAATTTCTCCAAGATTCTTCTATCAGTGTATTATTGTTAGTAGTAAACAATAACCGCATACATTAATCCTCACCATCACTCCTCTACCAGCGTATCACACCAGTCTAGTACATAACATTCTCAAACCGCGTTTTTCTTTTTCATACGATAAACAAGCGGTGCCCAAGATTAGACGGCAAAGTTAGCGCCTCCACTTCATCATAGCCGAGCTCGCTCGTCATGTTTCTCGCGCTCTCCGGCCGCGCGCATCCTGAGAGAACACTTTGCGGCGAGCCCCCAGATAACCGCGAAACTTGGGCCCTCGATTGCCAGAGGTAGTTTATCAGGCGCGGCAAACGATCCATTAGTACGCTGTAATAATTTAATCACAAGTAACGTTTTAATACGCGTCGATCGGTTGATTGAAAGCCAACGAGAGCTGATAAAATGTTAAATGATAATTAGCTTAGTGAGCGACGGAAATTCAAATCCATCTTCGTCTGTATTAGCAAGCCGTAAGATAATTTCCACCAATAATCCAGCAACTCCCGTCGATCCTCGCTCTCAAGAGAAAAACCGTCTCATTCGACAAATTCATCAGAGCGGAAAAAACAAACAAACCACCTCAATCCTTACGTAAAAGAGCGTAACGCATAACACAATAATCTCAAAGTGCCCCGTCTACATCTACAATTTGATAAACAATTCCGTCGCGTCTCGCTGATTAAAAAAAAAGAAGAAGAAGCCGAGCTCTCGAGGAAATCGAGTTGAGTCCGGAAAAATTAGGGACGAAAACGGAGGCAGCGACGTGTGACGGCGCCGTCCCTTTTGCGCCTCGCGGAGCTGCACTAATGAATTGGCGGCGAGCTAGCGACGACGCGGACGAGGCGAAAAAGCCCGGGCAAATAAAGCCTTCGATTAGAAAGCGTCCCCCGGAGGCTTTCGAGAATAATTAAAGCGTCCGTCGTTGCGTTTATTTTATTTTTCTCGCTTTTTCCTTTTCTCGGTCTGGCTGTTGGATAAATATTTTAGGTTGCGAGGCTTTTAAGTGATTTAAGGTTTGGTTTGGCGATTTTTGAGCTGGATTTCCCCGCGCTGGGGAGAGTCTTGTTTTAGCAGCTGTTGACTGCTGGATGGATTAAAAATAAATTTTGAACGCGTCAGGCCAGCGAGAGGGAGTTGAAATTAAATGAAAATCAGATGTCACGATCGATAATTGAATAATTTACGAGGGAAACATTAAACGCAATACAGACTTTCAAAACGAATTCTCATCGACAAATTTTTTAAAACCCAAGCGTCCGTAACCCACCAACAAAACGATACCAAATTGATTTTTTCAAAATTACAATTAAACAAATCGACCGTGCGTAAATTTCGATCCAACTCCACATAAATTCCAACACATCAATTACCCGAAACATTCAAGCGTTTAATCCACGGGATAGCAGAGCAGCTACTAATTACATCGCTCGAAAATCCAAAATATTTTCGCGTAACTTTCTCCGCGATCCTCGCGCTTCCGCGTCTCTCGTTCCTCACCTTTTTTTTTATTCGCTCGCTCGTTCCTCTTCTTTATTTTTTGCCGACGTCGCGGCTTCCTCTCTTGGGAGGCCGCCGCGCGAGGCATGCAAAATAAAGGCCGTTGCGTAACGCGCACAGGATGAGAGCGTCTACTCTATAATTACTATGTGTTTCGTGTTTTTTTTTTCTTCCTTTTTAAGTGAGCGACGACGTGCCGAGAGACGATTCTTTTTATTCCGTACTTTGCGGTTTGATATTGGTATTAATCTATTTTTGCGGAGGTAATTTGCTTTATAATAGTCTAAGCTATTAAATTGTTCATTAACTTTGGCGTACGTATACTGGAGGCAGAATTTTCGATCCGTGTATTAAACGAATATTGATGAACAATTAGTTATAATAGAAATGTAAATGAAATTTTTAATATTTACATTAAATTTAATGTAATTTTAAATTACGTTTAATGCAATGTGCATTAATTTCTTTTATGATATACCTTTACCGAAAATTGAACTTTTAATACAGAATGTATATTAATTAACTTTAATTTGAACATATTTAATATGTATTCTTTTAATATTAGTTTTAGGGCCATTCAGTTTCCACGCATCAATTTTACCGCGTTAGCATACCCATTTTCCCCCTTTCCTCAACTCCTCTCCATTCACTATATTCCCTATTCACACACCAAAATAAAACTACCCCCATTCAACGCTCCTCCAACCCCCCTCCAAAAAAGCAAAAAACTCACAAAAAGCCGGCCCGCCCCTCAAAAAGCCCCATCCCAGCCTCCCTACAATTTCCGTAAATTTCCTCCTCAGTCACGCGCGAAATTCATCCTGATGCAACTCTAGCCTCTGGGCCGCGCTCGGCGCGCACAAGAGTCGCGTAATAATTTCCGATTGATATCGCTCGGGCAATCATTTCGCGTCCGCTCGCCCGTACAACACATCCCCCTGAATAGAAGGAGCTATGCGAGCCCCGCGCGCGCACATAGCCAGCCCCGAGAGTGACTTCTGAATGAGCCCATATATAGCAATATGGAGCCTCGATAGCGCGCATTAGCTGGGCTCGAATTCGAGCTGGGAATTTCAATACACCCGCATTTATTGATTCGCGCGCGCCGGCTTTATTATGCGCGCTTGTTTGCGCTGTCCCCCGCACGACGATTTGTTTATTGCATGCCGCGGCTTAATTTATGCGTTTGTTTACGAGACTGGACCCGCGATTTTTCGCTGATGGGAGCAAGAATACGGCCGCGTGTAAAAGCTTTGATTAACGCTTGTTTAATCAGGGGAGTGTCGCTTTGACGCGCCGTATCAAAGCTGACGCCGGAAATTAATTTTCATTCATCAAACCCGCCCCCGCAATCAAAACCAGCCTTTGCAACGCGTATATACATTTTCATACTCCTCGCCTATATCCCCGAAATAAAAAGCGTATTTACACCTACGTAATCGCAACTTTATTACGAGCCCTCGGAAGCCCCGGAACGCCTCCTCTTTATTTCATTACGCAATTATCCCTTAGCGCCCCGAAAATTTCTCCATTACTTTTTATTATCGCTCGCACGCTCCTTCGCTCCGGCACGCGCGCGCTCGTACCTTTCTGCCTCTCTTTTTGGCATCGTTACGAGCTCGCAAACGCGAAGGTGTATTTTTCGCGGCTCTGCCGGCTTGTTTGCACGTTGATTGAGCGGCCTGGTGAGTCTCGCTTGACGCGCGCGTATTATACTTGCAATTTGGCTTTTTGCAAGCGGCGCCCGCTGTAATATGCATGTTTATGCAGATATCTCGGATGTAGCGATAAATATTTCATCGGCCCCGACGGCTGGATTACACTGGACGAGGCTGTTTTGGCTGGCGGCGCGTTTAAGATTCACTGATTATACCTTTTTTGAAGGGTTTGGTAAATTGTTTTCGTGTAGAGTCAGGTATTTTTTAGCGTGTATTAAATGAGAATCGCAGGTGTCGCGCCAGATGATCCGCCGGCACAATTTACCGGAAAATCGCGCGCTGCACTGATTCATGGAGATTGGCTTTGAATTCAAATGAAAATGACCAATTAGAGTGCGGCATGAATACAGTTTAGTATTAGATTAGATGATAATGCCCAGCGTGACGTCCGACTGAGCAAACGCCGAGCGCGCGCTTATCGATGCGCAGCCCCATTGTTATACCTCCCAGAATGCACCCACATTGTTACCTCTAGAATTGAATTTTCGCATACACCCCAGAACCCCTTCTTTCTCCCCCTCCCTTCAAAAACTCCGCCAACCTTTTATTTTCCACTATAAACAAGCATCAACGAGCCTCGGGCCCGCGTCCATCCACTCGGCTGCGCTCTCGTAGGAAAAACAATATTCCATAAGACAAACACAGCCCTTGGAGAGCTGTGTATACACGTACACGCGCAGGCCGCTACTCCGCGCGCAAACAAACGTCCGTATAATCGCGAGGGCAAGTGCCAAACACTGGCTTCCTATACGGATAAGATCGACCGCTTGCGGCTTTGCTTCATATACCTTACGTGTGTGCTTGTGTGCGCGCTCGCAGCGGCGTGTACCGAATAATGTTGACCAGCGCCTGCGCCGTCGTTAGACGAGCTGCAGGCCTGATCCATATTTATGGGCCGAGCGCTGGCTTGTTCCGGGGACGTCGATGATGGAGCCGACGGCTGACTTTGATTTTGGTTTGAGCGATGGTTGGTGCTGCTCGTTACGTTGGATTTCGAGGGTTGGGGTTTGGGAAGTGAGGAATTTCTGAGAGTGGTGGTTTTTGTCTATGGATGATCGCGCATGGAAAAGCTTATAATCCGCTTGGAAGGCTCGATTTGGAATAGCGGACGAAAAGCCAGCGATCGTCAATGGTCAGTATAAGCCAACAGAGCGAAGTCGGCCTGGAGCCAATCCAGCTTTAGTAGCATCCTAACTTGATTTCTATTGCTGTATAATCATCGGCCCGTCGCTTGCGTTGTCCATGCATATAAACGTATCCTTGTGGTCCTTACTGTGTATTTAAGCAAAAATCAACGGTACAAACCGACCGTACACATAAAAAAATCACGCGTTTCGTTATCCAGAATTTACGCTAACGCCACGATTACAGAGCGAAAGAGTAGGCGGATATACGCCGCAAAAATGACAGGTAGGCTCAGAGTCAATAGATCCGCAAAGGGAAACGCTGATGACGTAATCGGATGTACGCTCCGGAGAAGCGGACGCTCTGGGCAAATATTTGAGAATCATTAATTAATCTTTTGATCGGCTTTCGCTTCTCCCAATTATACATCCTATTTGGGGCTTCGATTCCGACTCAAAGCCGAATCCAGGGTAAAGCTGGAAATAATCGAACCCCGCTCGGTTTTCAATTTTCATCCTTCAAACCATACAGCGAGAAACGAACATTAAAAGCACACACGCGTCGCAAAAAGAAGCAATTCCACGACGATGGCTAGCGCGCCGCAGGAGACAGTAACCCCGGCTTGACTTTTTATCCTCGTCACGAGACAAATGGACGTCGACTTTTTACCTGATGGCCGCGTCTTCGTGTTTTTTTTCTCCTCGGAGCGATGTACAGCGGTGTGTATAGGAGAAGGAACCGGTTACGAGGCGCGCGTGGTTAATTTGTAGGGAGAAAATGTAGGCGTGTGTATGCGCGAAACTTATGTTAATCGCGGCGCCGAACTATTACGTGACTTTCGAAAATTCCTGGGAGCCGAAGACGACGGGAGAGAAGCGCTGAGAATTACGATAGCGGAAGTTTTGGGAATGTCGCTTTTTGGTACGGGCGCGCGCGCAGCCTGACACACTTACGCCGCGGAGGATTCCGTGTTTTTGCCGGCTGGGCTTCGACGCTGATATAGCATCTTGGCCGTTGAGTTTAAAGTACATTGAATCATCGTGGGAGTGTTTAAAAAATAAGCGAAGTTTTAATTTTATCAATAATGCATTCCACGAAATTTTCACGAGCGATTTTTCTACTTTCGGTCTGACGTCGTAACGCTCCACTTCTAGCCTCGCCAACAAAACCAGCCGAACGCGTCCTTTCTTAAAATAACAAATTTCCTCGCCGCCTTCGCTGGACTCTATAAATAGCAAAATAATTAGCCTGGAAAGTTAAAATCCTCTTTACCCGAGTATATACTCGGCGTTCGCGCGCTTTCGCCTCGCGAGCAACAAGAAGAGAGGAAGCCTCGGAGCGGCGAAGAAAACGAGAAGGCGAGGCGCGCGGAATGGAATAGAAAAAAAAGGAGGAGACGCACCGGAGCCGCCTATAGGCAGAAATGAAAAAAATCCGTCTATTTCCGTAGCCGGCGATTATCGATGCTCGTCAAACTGGCCCAGATATAGAGCTCGTCTCGCTCCCATTGCACTTTCTAAAATTATAGGCATTCCAGCGAGAGGCTCGCCGCCTTCTTCTTTTTACCCCCCGCGTTTGCGTATATGCGTATACATACGGAGCATTCCGGATGAGAGACACGTGACTTTTTGCGCCGATTTCTCGCTCGAGAGCAGATTTTCAGCGTTACTTTATGCAGCGCGAGCCCCGGCGCATTTCGGAGAGGCGCATTTAAAAATATCGACGATCCTTTTCTCATCGAAGCCTTCAAAAACATTCCTCGCCGTAGCGCGCGCCGGCCATTATCACGCAAATCGCATAAAATCCCTTTTCCGCCGTTACCTCGCTGCCAGTCGCAGTCGCGCGCTTTAAAAAAAGCACCACCGCCGCCGCGTAACCTTCCATATATACGTCCTCTCGTCGTTAAAGGAAACGACTCGGGGGAGGTCGTAGACCGCGCGCGAGCGCACCTGCGTCGTCGCAGAGATGGGAACAGATAGGATCGACAGCCGATAATGAGATAGCCGAGCCCTGGCTATTTATAGAGCCGGCCTCTCCCGCGCCCGGCTCTGCGGCTCTTTAAACCTTTATCTCTTTTATTTTGCGCGCGCGGAGATGGAGAGGATAGGTGGATTTTTGTTGGTGGCGTTGGGTTAGTTTTTCTGGTGGTGTTGCTGGTTAAGAGATGCGGGGGTGAGTCATGACAATGTTGACTTCTTGGAGTGATGGCTGAGTGTGAGTTGTGAGTGATTATCGGCGAGGGAGGATGACCTATTTCGTCTGTTTATCTCGCTGGTGTAGCGAGAATCGCTGCGGCCGCGATCGGAGAACGCTGGCTGCTGCGCATCTCATCGAGAACGTCAAGCTTAAAAAACTGTCGTGAATCCGAGATTTTCTAATAAGATTATTTCTAAAACAAATAAACGGCGATTCCCGCGTAATCATGTTTTTAAATCGGCAAGCATAACCACAAACCGCTCAGCCCCCCAAAAAAGGAAAAAAGTAAACGAACCACAAAACGTCCAGCTCGCACGCACAGCCGGCGCATAAAAGAAGACAAGCACAGCAAGCCGCAGCTTGAAGTCAAGAAAATATCGTCCACGCTTCGGCGATCGATGATACGAAAGCTCGGCTCCCTATATACGTATATACACACGGAAAGTCGCGTGACCTCGCGTAAGGCCGCGAAGATAGCCATTTTTCTTTCTCTCTTTCTCTCCTCGTTCCCGCGGCGATGACTGTGCATTGAACTCGGCTGCTGCACTTTTTCAAATGAGATAGCTTTGTGCCGAGCTTTTTCTCTCGCTGCGAGCGCGTAACAAGCGTGTAAAGCCTTCTTTTTGCGCGCTGATATTTACGCGTGATTGGAGAACGAGGGGGATGGCTGTTTGATGCGGTTGATTGAGAGAAGCGGCGGAGGGAGGCGAGTGGGTTTTTTGTGAATTTATGGATGAGTGAGAGTGTACAGTCTTTATGAGGCTGAGCTGGTACCTTCACTGGCTAATGCATATCTCGCATGGTATAGTTTCAAAGAGGCTGGTCGAAAAAGCAGACGTGCACATCCTGATACGCAGCTGTAGTAGCGCACAGAGGCCCCGCTGCTTTAAGATTCTTTCTCTCCCGCTGATAAAAATTAATCAGGGCTTTTACCGAAGATGAAGAATTCGCCCCGGCAGGCAAAAAGCCTTTCTTCGTAAAAGCATTTTCCCCGAAGGGAAGCAGCTCAAGCAGGCATATTACTCCCGCGCGCGCGTCGGGCAAGAAAATTCAACGAGTATATATACAGACTGCAGCTGCGGAGAAAGAGCAATATCGCTGCACGGCGAAAACGAAAAAACGCCCTCTTAATTAAAAACGCACGACAATAGCTCTCCTCGGCAAAGTATTCCGAGCGCTCGTCGCGGCAAAGCCGGACTTATATACACTGCCGCTGAAAAATTTTCCCCCGGTCGAATGTACACTTTAAATTTAATTATCGGCCGGAGGCGCAGCGTTAAAACTTAGCGCGACGTTCTCAGCTTCCTTTTTTTATAACGAGGATCGAACAAGTTTTTCCGTTATAACGAGCGTCCTCGCGGCAAGTTTCGAGATCTCCGCGCGACTTTTTCCTCCTTAACAAAGCTCCCGCGCGATAAAGCTGTATAATAAGGCTCATTACCTCGGGCAGGATTTTTCGAGAGCCGGAAATTCGTATATAGGTATACATGAATTCGTCTTTGGCGAAGCGCGCAATTCTATATACAGGATAGGAACGCGGAGAGAGAGAGGAAAGAAAGAAAGAAAGAACAAAGTCCCTGGCATCGGCGCGTGACGATGCCCGAAATTCCAGGCGCTCGCGGACGTGCAGTCCTCCCAAACATCCTTATCCCAGCCGCCAGACAACGCGACGCGTAAGTGTGTATATATATATACGCGAGAGAGCGAGGAAAATTTTTCTTCTGTTCTTTATACCCGATTCCTTCTCCTTCCACTAGGAGGGGGCTTTGGAATCTTCAATTATTTTCTAAGCGCGGGGATAGGAATGTCTACTTTGATTTGTATTTCGCGGGGGCGGAGGAGAGCTGTTTGAAAAGTTGTAGTGAATTAGTTGCGGGCTTGCAGTTTCTCTTGGGGGGATTACTTTTCGACGCCGGAATTCGGGATGCGGCCCCGCGCTGTTTCAGTTCTGCTTTGAAACGAGTTGATTCCGGCGATTTTGTCTCGGATACGGTTTCGTAACGATGCGAAAGAGGAGGGGGGAAAAAGAGTGGCAAAAGCGGCGACCGAGCCTTCAATCAGCCTTTCGCGACGGAAGTTGGTGGATGTAGGTACGGGCGAGCTTCCTCCGTATGAAGCTGGGGTAACGATGGGTTGATGGAAATGTGGCAGTGCGTTGGAAGGAAAATCAGCTGCGAGATTTTGGATTTACGAGATTTTAATTTTTTTCCGGTTATTCGTTGCGAAATGGAGAGGAGGGTTAAATTTGAGCCTTTAGTATTTGGTAATCCATGATGAATTTGAGCTATTTTTACACAACTATTCAGTGATATAATTCAGCGATAAATTGCATAAAATTGAAGCTATAGGTAGTGTCAACAAACCATAAAAGGAACAAAAAATGAATTTACATTTGCGGATTAATCAGATTCGTTGTCTCAAAACCAATAAGGCTTTTATTGGCATCACGTTTCCAAGCGAGCGTTAATAAGATTCATGAAAAAATATTTTTTTCCCCTACAAAGTGTAACGAGAAAAACGTGCGAGGAGAATCCATTCATAAAGAGAGAAGAAAAAAAGGCAAGCAGAAGAAATATTGGATTACGAAACGAGCAATGCCCGGCGGTCCGCAAAAAAAAGCGTGAGCGAAGCGTGTGAGAAAGAAACTGTAAAACACATTCAAGTGCTGATTATCGAGGGGAGATGAGTATAAATAATTCCTTGAGTAAAGTGGGGGTAAAAAAAATGTTGATCTACTCTGTTTTCATTAGGTGTCTGCATTATTGGGTACTTTTTGCGAATTAAGCTGAAGTGACTTGAAGAGTGCAATTTTTTTGGATCGATATTATCTTAGATTAATTGCTTTGTATAAGTAATGAAGGGTAAATATGGTTGATAGAAGGTCAACCTATTAGCATATTAAAGGTAAACACAGTCTACAGTGAAATCCTAAAAAGTGAACCCTTTTTACACTAATCGATATCCTACCAATCAAAAAGAAACTTAAAACAAACAATTTCCCTATAGTCGCAGACACTTACAAATCGCACTCGCAAACAAAATCCCGTGAAAAGTCCGCAAAAAAAGAAGCAATAAATAAACGCAGCCGCGAATAAAAGACGCGATTCTCCGGCGCTTCGAGGCGTTATTAACGAGGGATCGCGAGAGTCGCCGGACCCAGAAAAAAATGCCATTTTTTCCACAACCCTTTTTTTTCCTCGTTGCAAGACGAAACGCCGCGGGCGAGGTAAGCTATTGTTGATATCGATTGCGATGCTCCTTTTTAGCGGGTTCACGAGCGCGCTGGCTGGTATTGAATGGACTTTGGTCACGGTTCTTTTTAGATGGGTTCGGCTTCAATTTAAGTGATTAAATTTTGATGACGAGCTTGAAGATTTTCATCGCGTTTGGATGGTATAATAGTTCGTCGAGTGGTGGGATTTGATTGGAAGGTTTATTCGTGCGGTTGGTTATAAGTTTCAAATTAAGGAGAGGTATTGTCTTGAGCGAGTAATTTCTTTTAATAGATATTTATATAACTTTAATATCATTTATTATCGCACTCGGCGTGGATGATCTCATCCTCCTCGGCGCATTATAAATCACCTGCATCTTTATGTCATAAAAGAGTTTATTTTTTGCGATTGCGTTCCACTTAGCTTATAATTACATTACACGAGAACGCCGGTAATGAGTGTAAGAAACCGCAAGTAATTTAGCTCCGCGTCGTTAAAAATTTTTATTTTTTTTCTTCCTTTTTCTCTTCTTCTTTCATTCATCGTCTTCCTCTTTCGAGGAGGCTCCCTCGTGCCGCAGAGCAGCGCGCAAAAACTGTAACTCGTCCCGAAAAAGGATTTTCGCTGATTCAAGGCCGTAATCGCATTAGCAGTTCGCGCGGATCCGCTTACGCTCGTAAAAACTTTTCGGAAACTAAATAAGAATTAATTCGATCCGCGAAATATTCGATCTAACATTTTCTCAACTTAAACAAGCCGCTCCTCCTCCTTCTTATACCAGCTTAAAAATTAGATTTACCGCTCGAAATCCAAAGTAGAAATTAAGTAATTCCATGTTCAGCTAGACAATGAAAAAAAAAATCCTCTATTATTTCGCATTCCCTCTTCATCGCAGTCGTTCAGCAGGCCGTTCCTCACAGCTTCGATTTCCACTGGGCTTGGGCCGCTCGTTAGACTACTCGGCTGCGAGCTCGCCGGGGCCAATTAACATCTCGTCGGCTGGAGATGAAAAATTGCAAATGAAACGGCCAGGGGATCGATCGCAGCGCCGGCTGATTGAGGAGCCGGGGTGAAAGGAGCTGCGTTAAAGGCTGTTTCGATGTGTAGGTGTACGTGTATTTATGGAGAGATTGATTTATGAATCGGGAAATCCAGCGAGGGCTTAACGCGCATTTGAATGCATAATAGAGCGAGCGATTATTTTTTAAGACGCTTCCGGAAGGGTGTAGTCTTAAGCTGGAGTAGACGGATGTTTTTTGTTAGTCGAGGGCTGAAGGTGAAATTACGTGTAATTCACGGAAACATCAGTGAATCGGAAAATGAATTTTCTTTGTCATCCTCATAACGACTTTGAAAAAATAAAAAAACAGTGCGAAAACTATCCCTCAATCAAAGCTAACCCGACGGCAAATACAAACTCGCCCCGATACCTCGAATAAAAAGTAATTAACTAGCGCTCGACGCGCCGGCTAGATTGCAGCTGTCCAGCGTAAAGGCCTGCATAGATATATACATACACATAGAGGGGAAGCGTAGGCGGAGTTGGGGCGACGAAAGAGTTTTAATTGACGCGTTAATTGATTACCTGCGTAAACTCGGCGCCGATGAAGGCTTGCTCCATGCCGATCCACACGGTGATCGGTATGAGGAGCTGCTGATAAGGCTTCTTCAGCTGATAAGCTGTCGCCGACAGCAGCTGGATGCCGCTCAGCTCGCTGCTGTCGTTCCGCCTCTGCTTCTCGCCGTACCTGGAATATTGAGAGAAGTGGATTTAGTCGATTGATTATGAAGAATTTTTTTTTTTTGGTGGTGGTAGGTTTGTAAATATATATAGAGGTCGGTGTAGTTTACGTTGGATTCTGCAGTTTTAGAAAATCCGTGATTATAATTTCTTTCCTCTGGAATGATAAATTGTAGAGCAAGGCTTCTCAGAGTTATAGCTAGTCATTTACAGAAAACATTTGCTTGGACTCGAAACTTCAAGTTTCTACAATTAGAGCGCATACTGCAGTAATAACGAGTCGAAGAAAACGAAATCCTTCACTGTGCCAGTACATCGAAGAAAAAAGATAAACAGTGAAATTTTATCACTGCGTACAATTTTAAACCAATCTCAGCTTTAATTATTTCCCGCCCGAAGTTCGCGCACTTAAAGCCGCGAACAAAGCTACAAGAGCCAGCTTCGGTTCCCACTGAAATCTTTATTAACGCGAATAATTTAGCCGCTCGTATTTTTCTGCCGCCTCAACGCCCGCTCATTATTAACACGTCCATACACCTTAATCCCCAAAGAAAGGTATTATCCCAATGTAAAATACGGCCGGCAGGCCAGACATTTGCGCTCAAAAGCGCGCTCCTTACATTCATAAACGCTATCTCGCCGCGCGCTCCGTTTTAATAATTCGCGGCACGTAGCGAGAAGAAAAAAAGCCGGGGGGACCGGCGAACTTTCGGCAGTATTTCACCCTTCGTAAATTTGCATGAGAAAAAAACAGAGAGAGCCGCGGGGTTAAGGTACTCTCACACAAGAAAAAAAAAGGAGAGAGAAATACATATATAAGCTAGCGCGTGCGCCGGGGCAATTGGACCGTGGCTACACACACGCGGTCGGTGAAAATGATGAGGCTAAAAGGAGAAGTTCGAGGGGGGGAAGGGTTAAGGATGTCGCGGCTGCACGCGGGAGCCCGCTTACGGTTTAAGCGAAAATTATACGGCCAATTAAGATGCGGCCTGGCCGATAAAAGGGTTAATGGTCGACAAATTTTCCGAGAGCTCGCCTTTATTCGATTCCCGCACGCGCGCTTTTCTAAGGGATTCCGGCGCGCTGATGTATTTATTGGTTTTGAAATTACAATTGCCGCTTGCGACAGTGAGCTTGCGAAATTTTTAATCACTTTATTAGAGGGGCGTCCTGCAAAGTGACCGCTCACTCAGCCGTGGTTTGCTATTAAAAATATTGCAAAACTCGACGGTGAAAAAAGAAACTAATAATTTATTTCGCAACGCCCGCCCCCAAACTTCAAACTTCACCTGGCAAAATGACCAGCCGTCCTCCGAGCCACATTTCAGCCATAGCCGATAAAGCAGAAAGTTGGCGCTGCCTCGTGTCTTTGGCCACGTCCAGCCGCTCGCTTATCGTCCGCCCGAACGTCGCGATATAACTTTCTACTAACGAATGGCCCCCTTTTACCCCCTAATTTACTTCAAGAATTGATTACAGCCTCTCCCGCCTGATAACCTGACGCATAGCACGGCGATTATTCTGGATTAATAGTGGCAGACTGTACGTCGACTGCTTAATCTTCGCCGCTGATTAAACATCTACGTTTGTCATTCTGATCGATGTATATAGGGGGGCATCGTGGGGTCACCGCCCCCTGTTTATTTTCTCCGTCAAAGCTTTTCCAATCTACTTTGGCTTTTTCGTGGCTCGTTGTTGCGCAAGCGGCGGATAGCTTTTCTTTTGACGGAGGCGAGCTTTCGACTCTGCGCTCTCTCCGGAGGATGGATACACTCGAGAGATAGAGGAAGAGAATTGGAGGTCGGCCAGGTCGCCGCGTCGTTCGGATATCTTTGATAGCGCGAGCTCTTGTGTCTACACAAGCGATGCACGTGAGTGGATACAGCGACTTTTTTCGATTGACTAGCATACCAAGTTGGTCAGAGCCTAACAGCGTCGTTAAGAGAACAAAGTCACCTTTTTTTTCGTTCACACACACTATAACTATACATATACGCAGAACATAATCATCATACCGAAGCGCAGTCTCAGCGCGAGCTCGCTTAACAACCTCCTTCCCAGCAATTTTTCATTGCCTCACCGTACACGTATACGTACACACACGCGGGCAAGAGAAGCGCGCTAAAATCGCCCCGGGGGCGCGCCTCGCGCATAAAGCGATAACAATGAGCGGCTCGCGCGCTAAATAAATCCGCGGCGACGCGCAGTGGCAACGGCCCCCCGGACAACAACCCGGACGGCATTCCAGAAAACACGTTTGCACCGCCCGCAATATCCGAGCGACTCTGTGTATCCGTGTGTGCGTGTATAATGTATAGTCCTGCGCGGCGAAGGCGTCTTCCTTCCTCTCTTAGCCGGGCTTGTTAACGGCAGCACGTGCTTCTTCTGGGATGTGGGAGAGAGGAGAGAGAGAGCGTTGATAGTTTTTTTTTAGGTGGGATTTACGAGATGCCGGTGTGGGAGTCGTTGGCTGAGAGTCGAGTATCGATTGTTTTCATTGTGGATTTCGCGGTGTCATGCTGCTTTAATACAGCCTGTTGCGGCTTGATAATTGATAAGACGGGCTACTTTGTCATCAGAAGCACTTATTTTTCTTTTGAATTTAAGATAAAGGCGATAGTCCGGGCTAAGAGAATTATCGCCGGCGAAAGTTTAAATGTATACAGCGAGGATTGAAAAATCAATTAAGGGGAGGCGGTTAAGCATCGCGGAGCGAGGAGCTAAACTGATTTTACACGGACGCGCCTGCGGAGGCTCTCTCGGGGCGAGTTTATTATTCAAAAATTTGTTTGCCATGCAAATTGAACGGCGGCGCGCCGGCTCGGCCCTAGTCTCCGGAAAGAGAAGAAGCCAAGGAGGAGAGTAATTTAAGTATTCCAATTTGCCAATTTCGCAAAGGCTTTTAACGTCCGCTTTGTCCGCTGATAGCGCGGCCAAATAACTTTTGTAACGTAGCCGCGCGCTCTCGAAGGTAGCCGCTTCTTCAAAGAGATTTCAAAATTCTCGACTCGAGTTTTAGAAAACTTTAACATTTTTTTCTCGCACCGAGCGGAGCAGCCTTTCGGCCTGTTAAATAAAATCAGCGCCGAGTATTCCTGTAAGAGAGGAAAAAATTATTGGATTCCGCCTCGACGATATTCCACTCTCCCGATCCGTCAGCCTTTCTACCCATGCAAAATAAATCTCAGCCCCGAAAAGCCTACCCCGTCTCATAAAACCTCCATACACACAGGCTGCAAAGTACTGCAAAGTACTCGCGCAACAAAGGACTAAAAAATTCCTGCTTAGAAGCGCCGGATCCAGGTCTCATGTGGGCACATCCAGCTCCGCGCTCAGCCGAGAGCGCGCAGACAGCCTTGCAAGGCCGCGTAGGTATAGTAAGTAGTGAGCGGCGCGAAGCGCGTGTCGCAAGCGAGGCCTCGGGGAATCGAGTGCAATGCCTCTCGCGCGCGCTCAGCAGCCTCTAGGTTTGATAGAGGAAAAAAGAGAGGTGTAAAAAGGTGGATGGGTATGGCTTGGTGATGATGGTTTTTTGTGGATGGCTGGATTGAGGATTTGGAAATTTTTGGCTTGTTGGAAGGTCTGAGTTGAGGTTTGTGTTTGGTGGGTGTTTTAGCGTGGAATACTCAGTGTAGACGTTGCTGGAAGGAAGAAAGCATGTGTATTTTTGGTGGGTTTTGAGTGCTACTGTTCTTTTAGAAGCTCCGGCGCGGTTTATTTGTTTTTTTCATAACTCGCGAGGCTATCGTTTTTGTGAGTTTGGCTTAAATAGAAGAATGGAAGAGAAAGAGTCATGATTTTTATATGGCATGTGTAATTAGCATTGAGCGAACGGCCAAATTACAAACAAACGTGTGGTGTTTGCTGAAATTTCACCGCCAAGTAATTTCTTCCACAAGCTTGCGAACTTATTTGGTTACAAAACTGGTAAATTTTGACCGAGCCAAGTAAATAATAAATTTCATCTCGCTGCAGCTCGACTTCCAGCCAACCATTTTTTCACCCACTTTCTTCCAAACCCAAAAATCTCACAAAGAAGCCACAAACCAACTGCATTACCAAAAATCCCTCAACTCGCAAAAGCATCCGGTACAAACGAGCGAAAAAAAATCGGAAAAATGACACTCCATCAGCTAGAATCGCTCGCGATTTGTTACAAGGATCGCGCGCTAAATTAATCGCGCCGTAACAGCCTACAAAACAGCTCGGCTTACATAACGCTCGCTCGCTCTAAACAGGCATTTTCTCACAAAAGTTAAAAACACCTGTCTCGAACAATACATTTCTTTGCCGGTTCAGCAAAAAAAAAAAAAATCCTTTCGTGCACGCTTCGAGAAAAATCCAGTCCACGCACTAACCGGCCATTAAGCGCTTCTAAAAATACAGCCGCCTCTTCTTCGTGCAAACAAACACACAGAGAGCGAGCAAAAAGCTAGTATATACGCAGGCACTTTCGTCCGCTCTCGCGATACTGTAATGATAGATCCGCAGAACTAATCGTAGCGCGCACCGTTTTACAGCCTTGACTTTATATAGCAGCTCTGCGGCGAAGACGCCGGGGCTATGTGGGGCTTGCGTAACCCGCGGCGTGAATCCTCGCGCCGAGAGTGCGGAGCTAAGAGTGGATTACGAGTCGGATCAAGGATATCGCTCTCGCGGATCTTCCGGTGTTTTGCGCGACTTTATGATGTGGTGGGTTTTAGAAGCGAGGCGAGAAAAATTGACGGTGGGTTTTTTGATTTTGGGATGGCTGAAAGGAGGGTCTTTAGTTGTTATGTGTCGGATATGGCCTAGTTTGTTGTGTGGAGCTTTGGAAAGAGGAGGATTATTGCGTAGGGTAATTTTTGCGTTCTGGTTTGTTGTGTAGTTTTTACGGGAGAGGTTGTAATTTGCGTTTGGGAAAGAAAGATGATGCTGGGTATTGGTTTTGTGGGCGGGAGGTGACGGCTGAGTGGCTTTTGAGAGTTGAGAAGCGCGAAGGAGCGGCGATAGGATAAGTGATGTGCCCAGTGGAATTCCTATTATCTACTAAGAAATAAAATGTCAATCGACAACTCTATTAGAGAAACTGAAAGGCAAAGAATGAAAAATATTCGAGATTTGTCTATCTTCAAAAAATACGAAGAGACATCTTTGAGATGGCCGGAAGAGCAGAGTAAATATTATCAACTAAAACTTCACTAAAGAAGATCCAAAAAAAATGCTTGAGCCTCGAAGTTAACTACACAGTGAAACATATTTTACAAAAATTTCCAGAAATATGCCAAAATATGATAAAATTCATAAAAAATATCAAAATTTTTAACTTAAATTATAAGCAAAAGTGCAATAAACATACTTTGCTCAATTTTTCTCCATCAGTCTCAATTTTTCCTACTACAAAAACCAACAATCAAACATTTCTCCCACAAGCAACAAAGCACATTCGCCCGTAAACCAACAAACACCTCATTCCAATTTGCACACAATTTATCCTCACTCCTTTGTCGAAAACCAGCCGTTCAGCAATTAACTGCAAAACTACTTGCAGCCACTTAAACCTCCAGCGCGCATAACTAATCATCGCGCTCAAATTAATCAGCTCGCGCTCAACAAAAAGCCGCTCTGACTCATCCGCCTTTGCTATCTCCTGCACATACGTTTCCTGCGCTCGACTGCATATCACTCCTGCAATCTCCACTTGATTTACACCTTGTCCATCTACCTTTCGAAGGGCCGCTTAGCTAGGTGACGCAAATCCGAAGCTTGCGCAACTCTCGTTTGCATTAAACTCGATACACACACACGGAGACAATAGCTCTTCCGCGATGCACAATGCGCTCGCCGAGAGCCGACAGGTAATTTATAGTATATACAGCGACGGCTTTGTATAATGTTTCTCTCGCCTTTTTGCAATGTTTGAGGAGAGGCGGCGCTGGAGGAAGCCAGCGTTTTTTTCTGCTTTCCTCTTAAATAAGTCATAGATTACGGCTGCAGCGATAAATCTCATTTAGCGCGATTATTTTTCCTCCCTCCCGGGCCGAGTGATGATTGCGCGCGGACACCTCTAAATCATCGTTAAACGGCGCGCTCGGGCTATTAACGCGGCTACAGTGTTGCGCCGCATTATCGCGCGCTCATCGCTGAATTTAAAAGTAAGAAAAAAGCGTCATTACGCTCGTATAAAGGATTATACGTACTGTACTTTATAACGACTGCGAGCGATAAATTTCGAATCGCGCGCCTATCAATAACCCCGCGCGTAATAAAAGTAAGCTTATGTAATAAATTTCGAATCGGCGAGCGAGCGAGAGCGAGGGGAGATGAAAAAATTATTTTTCGTTGACATTAATGCTTTTTTGATGATCGGCCGCGCGATATGCCGGAGCGCGCCGCGCGCGCGCGACCTTAACCCTCTTTTCAGCGTCATTGTTCCGCGAATGTGGAACAAAACAATCTTTTTGAATTATCGCGGTACCTTCGCTCTCGCGGGGATACGACGAGAGCCGGAGATTTTCTTCAAAATTACCGGCATAAAGCGCATTCGACGAGAAAAACATTGTCAAGCGTAAGTGTGTAAGTTCTGTTTTAAAAATAGACGGGGACTTTCTGAAGGTGCTGCTGGGATATCTCGGCGTGTGTGCTCCGAGTTTCCGTTGTTATGCTAAACGCACGGCTCGAGACGTGATTCGATAACTTTGAGAATCAAAACTTCTAAATTGTAAATCAGTCGAGAGATAAAAGAAAACTTGTACCAGTGCTCTCCAGCGCCTCGAGAAACGCTATCCAATCAGGTAAAAATCAGCAGCTTCGAGCTCGACTTCGAGAAGTGCATCGAAATGAAGGAAGAAACGAGCGACTCGATCGGAAATGCGAGTCACGCGCGCACTCCCTTAAACAGCTGTGTACCTCGAGCTAATTACCCACGCGCGTTTCGGCTATTTTCCTTCCGGCACGCGCTGCACCTTGACCCAGTTTAGCGCGCGAGTGCGGAAGGAGCCGGCTGTAAAGGTGAGCTTTGGCGCCGTTGAATATCGGACGACGCGAATCCGATACTTTGATGTGTGTGAAGTTGATACTCTTTGCGGGGGGTCTATGTTTAGCGCGTGTCGTGTGTAGGATAGCTGTTTAGCGATTGAATGGCTGCGCTGGCTTTTGCTGGGGAAGTTGGTTTAATGAGGCTGGGATTGTTTGGTTTACTCGGGGAATTTGGGTAATGGGTTTTCCTTTTTGTTATAGTTGGGAGGAAATATAGGACAGAATTAATTATGAAAATTACAGAGTTTTCGTTTTTTTATTATTATTTTTAGGTATGGGAAATTTTAACGGTTTGCTGATAGATTTGTTCATTAATGAAGTAAATAAGAGCGTTGGGCTTTTTATGGAGCAATGATAGCTGCATTTTTTTACAAAAGCAAAATAAGAGATTACAAAACTTGTTGTAGTAATTCTATTATACGTTATTTTCTAAAAGCTTTCCTTAGAGAAGAAATTTAC
>JAPYZA010000199.1:0-34577 GCA_030522685.1 Eupelmus azureus | reverse complement strand
CTAATGACTTGTAAAGGGCACTTGTCCATTTATACAAATAAATAAATAAATAAATTTTTTAAGACCCTGTATATAATGTAATAACTTTTTAGTTATTAAATTTGAACCAATAAACTGCTAATAAGGGCAGTTCGTGAAGACTGACGAACGATTTTGTTACTTTTTATGCTATAAATATCTGGAACCTTCACTTGTGCAAAAATATACGTGTATTAGTTTCATTGAGATTTGATTTTGAATTATTTGTAAAATACCTTAAGTTTAATTTAATTAAATCAGTATTAACATTTAGTAAGTACAGTAAGATGAGTAAAAAACGTTTAATCTTGGCAAGTAGTCTCCTGCACTTGTATAAGAACTATGAGTGGAAATAAGGAGTCGGTCAAGTAACTGTACGTCGCGGCCCCTGAACGACATCTTCAACTCACGTCAGCGACGTGCCACCAGATTTTCTTAACATAGCTGATTCTCGGCGACTTCTAGTACTTGGTCTTACTTCCGTAATAACGAGATCTTCTGCCATAAACAACTCCGTTTTATATTCGAATAGATGAATAGCCGAAAACATTTACAAAATGCATGAAGGCTACTATGCATTATCATAAAATTGCTATAATGTCTATTAAAACATCCTCTAATAAAAATCCTTTTTTTTTTTATTTCAGAGAATCATTCGCGAGATGAAATCAATGCCTCAAGGATACAAAGGGATATAGACGGTAAGTTAAAAAATAAATTTCTTAAGCTCCAGTAACACTTACTGATATTTACGTACACTTGTTAATATACAAATATATCTTTTATTCTTTTAAGAATAATGACTTCCACATATATCTTTACAATTCAATAATGTAATATATTTCTGTATTTTTGAAATTTGTATTATATATGTAATGCATGTTTGGAATTTTGTTTTACACTATGAAATAACTATAATTTTAATTATATCTTCTTTCTTCTTACTACTTTATTATTTCTGGAGCCTTACATTTTCTTGAGTTGACGTGATGTGCGGCTATGTAAATAAATTAAATGTGGACTCATGCTTTTTTTATGTACAGCTTATTTTCATCTATTTGTATATATCAAGGCTTGAACTAAATGTGTCGAGTAAAATATAATTTCAATGAATATTAAAAATATACATATATTTTAATAATAATTATAATTATAATTGTAAAAAATATGTGTATATTGCTTAAAATTTTATTTTTATGAAATTAAAGCATTTATACTAATTCTACTAGAACGATCATATTCTTGTGCAGAAGAGAGTGGCATACAGTGGATAATAAATCTATGCAGTGTATTGAAATAACTTTTGCAGAGCATAATCGAAGCAATCAAATGTTTTCGAAACAGAATCTCTTCCAGTTATATCATTATTAATATAATTGTGGTATTTCGTGTTAGTTAAGATATAGTAGGTGCCTAATAATATTTCAAAACTTAGGCCTAAATAATTAAAATTCTTTTGGAAGGTTTGGTACATATTTTTTCAAAATGAACCTGTAGAAATAAGAAAAACTAATTTTTTACTCTTATCAGCAAATCAATTAAATAGTCAATTTAAACTATCTTTCTACTTAATAGTTTTTGTTCACGCTTTCAACAAAAATATATAAGGCTGCAATATTTCTAGATAAAATTAAGTCAGATCTTTAGCGAGTGCAGATATTATAATCTCAATTTGTTTGATTAGATCATAATATTAAAGTACGCTCATATATTTTCCGAAAATGACGTAGTACTTTATGAAAATCCCACCCGTAGGTAAAACACCTATTTAATGTACTAGCTTAATATACTAGTTTTTTAAAAATTGAGTGCGTGAAACGATAATTAAATATGAATTTAATAAAAATAAATAAAATGAGATTCTTGACGTGCATAAAGTTTATTGCTCGAGTGAAGTGAAAATGTCAAACGAGATAAGAATCAAGTTTCCGCACATAGTATACAGAGGATAAACATTCAATAGATAAAGTATTGAGATTCAAACATTCTGTGTGCTAAGTAAAATGCTTAGTATACTGCTTCAAATTTTGTGTAAAGTATTTAGCTTTCTGTTTCAAAATGATAGGATTTAAATTAAATTTTCGTTCGTTGAATATCGACCTAAATTTTATCTAAATTTAATTTATTTGAATACGGTAAAATTTTACATTGAATGCTTTTTTAAGTAATATTTTCTAAAATTCAATATGTACGTAATTAAATGTCTATTAAATATATACGTAAAAAAGTATATAATAATGCAGAATATCTAATAATCAGGTGAAAAAAATGTCGTTGCAACAGTTGTAAATTTATGCTTCTTACAAGTAGAAACATTTGTTAAAAATTATATGTAATTTATTATATTCTGATCACGTAAAATAATATATATATGAAGTATAAACGAATAAATACATATACCGAAACTTTTTGAGTAAAATAGGATAATTAATCAATTTTTTAATAAAAACTTATTCACTGTGTACCACTCTCTCCAATTTTTTTTTTATCAAAAACAAATATATAATTAAATACTTACTTTACATTTTACTTTAAAAGTACATTCAATTATTACAAATTATTTTCAATATTTCAAATAAAAAATATTCAAAAAGTTTTCCAAATTTTTATTAAAAAATGCAAATCCACATTTTCTATAAGAATTTGAGATTTGAAATTCTTGCAATATTGCAATGCTTTTATTGACTATTGGTGCGTTTAAATAATTTTCTATTATCGCAAAATAAAACTCTGCACGTGGATCTACACCTTCGTACATAATATTATAATTTTGTGCAATAATTTTTAAATAATTAATGATTCTTCTGTATAATTAAAAAAAAAGTAACAATAAATAAACAAATATTTAGATTTCTATAAGATGTAAAAAGATAAATGAATTCAGTGCTCTATAGAAGGGTTTCGTTACGCGAAGCAGGGTTTCATCGTGCTGCTTGAGCCAAAAGGAAGCAACTAATTTGTGAGTCTACTAAGATTGTCTCTCTCTTTTTTTCTGTTTCTGTTACTGCTCCCGTCTGCTCCCTGCCTTCAACTCTTCTCAACAACTGGATGCCGTCTGCCTCCAACGTCCGTACGCCACTTCGTCTCTCTGACAATCTACGTTCAAATCAATATTGACAATGGACTGCAACGATACTCACAACAAAACATTGCTTATGACTTCATCATTTTAATTTGACAAATCATTATTACAATACGTAAATTTTCTACTCGTGAATGATGAAAAAAATTGAATTAATTATTAATATAATTAATTAATATTTGTTTTTGGATTTTTTATTAACTTTTGCTAAATGCACTCGTTAACTAAAAGGTGTTACAACAGTTCTTTTGGTACCCGCTCGCCCGGGTAAATCAGCCCCTCCTGTCGGTGTCTTAACAAAAACTGCTAGAACTTTTGTTCAAGATGGAGCAAGTACAGAGTATGCTACTGAAGTTTTGGGAACAACTTTAGATAACGGTCGCCTTTACGCTAAAATTTTATCAACATCAAGTAGAATTTTCTATGATAAAGAATCATCACCAGATTCTTCCAGTCCATATGTAGTTTATCCTTCTAAAAAGCTGGAAGACGATTGGCACTCAAAAGTTTTGTTAGATGATACACCAATAAAAATTATTGAAACTATCACCAGTAAAAATTCTGAAAATACCAAAGATGCATTAGTTAAAGAAGACTTGAATGAATTAAAAGATAATGATATTTTTAATAAACGTGAAAACACTGAACTTAGATTCAAGCCAGCAAAAGTACGAACTGATAATCTTCCCACTTACACAATAAAACAAGATTATGTTATAAAGGGAATAGATACTACTCTTGAAGATGAGCAGCCAAAATCTTTTCGCCCAAGAGTACCAAAAATTTTTAGAACGCAACCAAAAATTCCAGCGAAAAAACAAGAAAGTAAACCGTTAGCTACTGTCACGTATCATGGTTTTGCAGATTTCGTGACTACAGTAGGTGATACTGTAATTGTTTTTTCTCCAAGTACAGCACCAGTGCCTATTGGACGACCAGCCACAACTATCAAAGGAGATGCAACTCTTAGACCAGATGACGGTGTTGCTGTTTTAAAAATAAAGCCGACTACTGTGCTTTCGCCACAAAAGAAAACTGAGACTATTCAACTTCGGGGCCGTAATCCTACGAATGAAACTGTACAGAAAAATTCAAAACAAGCTGATGGCAATGACGTAATAAATCTTCAACCAAGCTCGATTGGCCAGCCAGATCTTGGATATTCGGGTGAAGTAACAAATCCACTACTTTTAATACCCAATGAAAAAACTGGAGTACAAAATCCTACAGGTTTAATAAAAGTCATTGACTCTACAACGACAGAAAAAGGTACAACTACGCACTACATGAGTTCTATATATGGTACTTACATTGGTACTAATTACGCACAGATTGTACATACGTCTTCAAATGTTTACTTTTATCCAGAAGATAGTACGAAAAGTTTCGATCAGTCTAGCAATGGCGAAGATCACGAAAGTTCATCACGGGATACTGTAACCGATTCAAGCAGTACACTGCCTTCTGATACTACTGATAGTATTTTAACAACTATCAAAGACTTTTTTACCACTGAAGCAACGACTGAAAATGAACTTGGAAATGACATTATACCACAAAATCAGGGACGTAGCATTGGGGGATCATCTCCGAAAAATCAATTAAGTGCACCGAAAGAACACAAAGTAGAGGATTCAGAAGATAAAATATCATTAGAAACAAGGCTTTTACCATCAACAGTTTATAAAACTTTTACGTATTTCACTACGTTTTTCATTCCAGGTAAGGGGAAAACAAGTACATCAATTAAGTCAAGAGAAGTTATATCTTCAGAAGTTACATATTTGACAGAATTAATTTTACCTACAAAAACGCAATCTCTTACTAAGACTAGCTCATCGCCATCAAGTACAATGAATAAAGTAGAAATCTCTTCCAATACAGATTTGATTGAAAATACCAATAATCCAGAAAAACAAGAAGTTGAAGAAATACAATTAATATTTAAAACGATATTTACAACTTTTACATATCTGACTACATTCTACGATGATTCAACTACGAGTGTTTCAAGTCGAAAAGTAACTGCGACTAACGTTATTACTCAAACTATTGATCCTGGTAGTGCTTCGATTAATGTTGATGGTTTCATTGACAAAGAAGCCTCTGTTTTAATTGAACCAACTAAAGTCGCTGATATCGGCTTTAGCGATTCAAAAACGAAAGCTATAGAATCTCAAAGTATACATGATAATAATAATAATTATGTAACTACAGAAGAGAGTACGGAAAATATTTTAACAACTGTAGCTGATCAAATAACTACTGTTGATGAACTAACAACAACAGAAATGACAACTGAATCTGAAGAACACAAAGAGAATTCCGAAATTCTATTGGAGCCAAGTCCAATTTTAACTGAAAGCACGCAATTATTAAGTGAACAACTAAAAACATATTACACTACATATACATACTTTACAACTATAATAGTTGACGATGAAACCGAAATCGAAACTAGAACTGAAGTATTTAGCAATGTTATTACTGAAACAATACAACCTACGACTGTACAATCACCACTAGAAAAAACAAACACAGCAACAACACAAAAGTCAGAAGTACCACCTGAAATTTTGGCATATCTAGAAGCATTAAACAAACAGAAATCTCCAGAGGAAGCGTTATCTTTAGCTAAAAAGGTCCAAGAACAAGTTCAAATTACGACAGAAGAAAATAATGAAATGACAACTGAAGATTCATCTACGTTTACTGTCACAGATGAAACAACAATATTAGATGATTCTACAGAAAAAATGCTTAACGATGGCGAAGTTTTGGGATCCATGAAAACAGATGTTATATTTACTTCGAGTTCTGGTGGTAGCACAGTGCTTGATGTAGCAGAAAAGAAGAATAATGTACCAGAAGATCAAGAGTTATCGGAAACGAATCATCATGATGTCGAACCGGCACCTACACTTTTATTACAAACATCTTATACAACTTATACATATTTTACTACTATGTACAATGGAGATGCAACTGACGTTGTTAGTCGTTTAAAAACCGTTACTAATGTTGTAACAGAAACTATTAGGCCAACAGTAGTTATGCAACCAGAGTCAAAAACTCTTCAACCATTAACATACTTTACTACGTTCACATATTGGACTACCTTTATAAAAGGAGATGAAACGGCTACTACTAGTCGTGAAGAAACTGTTAGTAATGTTGTAACTCCAGGTATCACAGAAACACAATCTGTTCAGTTAGATGTTGTGAAAACATATAGACCATTTGTATTGGCGACACCTGTTCACAGTGTTAATGCAGAAACGAAACAGTCAAAAGCTACTTCGGATAATGAAGTGACAACATCACAAAATGTTATATTGAAAGAAGTTCCAACAATCAAAGTTAATGAATTAAGTTCAACTATATCACCAGAACCAATGACACTTTATACGACTTATACTTATTTTACGACGTCTTACATAGGAAATTCAACTATATTAAAGAGCAGATTAGAAACAGTAACAAGTGTGTCTTATCCAGATGATTTAATAGTTAAAGCTACTCCTCGTGCAATAGGAGGCGGTGCTCCTACTATTCAAGTCTTAAATACCGAAGAGAAACCTATTGAACCCAGCAAAGTTAATGATTCGCCAAAGACCGGATTATTATCTACAATAAGAACTAGTAAAGTTAATGAAGGCACAACAACTCATTTCATGACTGACATTTACGGAACGTATATTGATGGTCTTTATGCCCAAGTGGTCGAGACTTCAACAAATGTTGAATTACCAACACCAGTATATTCATCTACAGCTACACCAGTATTACCTACAGGTGTTTTATCTCTAAATAAAGGTAGCATTGTAGATGCTGATGAAATTACAACTGTATATTATACAACAAAACAAATTGGTTCATCAATAAATGATCTGTATGTTAAAGTCATTGAAAGCACATCTTCGACAAAAGTTGACGAAGAAAAATTAGCTACCCATACACCAGTTTATGGTCATCGGACAGGTCTTGTGAGATTAATAAAAGGTCATATTGAAACTAATGATACTACAACTTATTATCAATCAAAAGTTATAGGGACTAGTATAGATGGCAGATATGCCCAAATAATTGAAAGTACATCTAGTTTTCTGATATCTAAGCCAACATCTACTCTAGATATAGCTCCTTCATCGACCTTGCCACCTAACCATGCAACTGCTATTTCAGAAATATCGCCATCTCCAGCAGTCATACAATCATCTATATCTGAAGATCATGCGGGTGATGGTTCAAATAATGATTCTGATCAAGAAGAAAATGAAAATGAAGATGGAGATGATGATCAAAAATTAAAGAAAAAATCTCGTTTAACTTTCTCTTCGAGAAAAAGAACTTCTAGCGCACCACCGATAAGACCGTTCGCTTCAAGAAGTAGACCGACTTTTAATCCCAAAAGGAAACCACAAGGTGCAACGACTATTACAAGAAGTGATATTACTCCAACTATAACGGCAACTTTAGCAGGGAAAGGAAGTAGATTTGCATCATCTAGAGGTAGAGCTACTCCCGCGTTAGGATCTACTACAATTAACGCATCTAGTTCTCGACGATTTTCCGGAAGAAGAAGTTCTTTGTCTCCTACAGCTTCATTCTCAACAAATTATCCTTCAGGCAGTTCAAGAAATAGAGGAGCAATCAGAGCAACTCCTTCTTCTGCATATTCAGGAAGTCGCCGATCATCTACATCTATACGAGGATCTTCGGCGCGACCAGCTATACGAGGTGGTTCGTCATTATTACCTCTCTCATCTACAAGATATAGACCTGGAATTCGCCCTTCCTCTACACTTTCTAAAATTTCATCGACACTTAGACAAGATGATCAAGAAGATAATGCGAATGAATTTACTACTGCTACATTAGTTACAGAAGATACACCTGCTTTAAACGATAACGATGAAGAAACTATTCCACCAACTGTTCAAACTACAACAGAATCATCAAAAAGAGCAAATAATCCTCTTTTAAGATTTAAAAGACCACCTGCTTTTGGTAGCGGAATTAGGTCTACTACTTCGAGGCCGACCGCAGCGACTACGACGTCTAGACGAACGAATAATTTATCAAGGCAAAACTCAAATAATCGTGTTACTAACACCCGAACAAGACCTACATTACCTACTTTTACTGCAAAACCACGTCAAGGACAATCAAATCTTTTTCCTCCAAGGAGTCTATTCGGAAGAAAGCCAGATACTACAGAGTTACCATTAGAGCATAAAAATGAAAATTCTGAAGAAGAAGATGAAGAAAATTTTGAAGATGAACCCGTTGAAGAAATAACGGATAATGATTATGAAGGATCTGAGCAAAAAGAATCTGCTCCATCAACAAACCAAAAAACTAACTTATCAAATAATTCAAGATCGGTTACGCAAATAAGACCATTTACTAGAATTGGAAGAGGTAGAAGAGTTCGTCGACAAACTAGTCAAACGCGAACATTGAGCAATCGATTTCGCAGACCCACTATTCAAGCATCTACCTTAGAAGAAAGAAGCGACAGCGACACAGGTTCAAGCAAAGAAGATCTTTCTAAGCCATCTATTAACTCTAGATATGGCTCACGTGGTAGATCTTTAACTAGTAATTCTCGAACCAACAAAGATGAAAAATCCTCAGAAGAGTATTTAGATTCTTCAAATTCACCACAAACAAGAGCAAGATCTAAACCTATTTCAAATAGAAGTTCTCTTCGCGTAAAGCCATCACATGTCTCTAATTCGAACAGGCAATTTACTTTACGAGAAAAGGAAAGTACATCGCCAGTTAAGCAAAGTTATAAAAGGCCTACTAGTCCTGCAAGAAGTACTAATCTTAGATCCAGAAATAATTTAAGAGCGAGAACTGGAACTAATAGATATCAAGATGTTACGAATTCTCGACGAACTTCATCTAGAACTCCTTCAAGAAACATAGGCAGAACAAATAATCGTAGAGTAGTACCATCTCGTGGACGATTAAGCTCTCATGAAGACTACCGTGATTTCAATGATTTTGATGGAACCATCACTGTTACGCATTATGTACCAACAGAAGTCACTATACCCGTAGTAAATAATGGCATAACAGAAAAACGAAATATTATAACAGCACAAGCAAGTACAGAAATTATTGGTCCTGATCGTTACAGTACCATTGCAAATAGTGACGGTCGTGATCTTGTTGTTTTAGCAAGTGAAATGACTGGAACAAATTTCCAAGGTCAAATAGAAGTTACCAAATTTGTAATTCATGAAACTCCAACTACAAAGGTTTCTCATATGTTAACATCTTCGGGTGGTCGGCGATTTTCGCAACCTGTAGTAGTTCCATCAACAATATATTCTATTGAAAATGTCGTATCCACCATTAGGCCTTCTATATCAGATAATGCACCTTTAGCCAATATATTACTTTCACAACTGTTGCTTGGTCAACTTGGTCAGCAAAATCCATTGGCGACTGGTGCACCGGTACCAGTTGCAACACCATCAACGCGATATGATACTCGTGCAACTACATATATCACAACTATCACAAAGCATCAAAGCACTGTCATTCCTTTGACTTTCCGGGGCAAGGAAATCTTAACAACTCTTGTTGATTCATCTACCGATGTTGTTACTGCTACAGAACTAATTACTGATACAGTTATTGTAACCCCAACTATTGCTTTACCAGCTGCAAACCTAAATTCGCTCCTGCTCCTGCTCCAGCAGCCACAAAATCCACAACAGTCAAATCCCTTATTGGACCCTCTGTTTGCCGCTGCGCCGTTGTTAACACAGAGCAATACATTACCGGGAGAAGTTGAAAGAAGAAACCAACCTGTCGATTTTGATTATAAGCCGGAAAGTTATGAAGATCTATCGGAGGAAGATACTGAAAAACCATCAAAAGCAAGAGGAAAATTAAGTACATCAAAAGCAAATGAAAAAGAAGTCCCTGAGTCGAGTGTCATAACTTTGTACGTATCAGGACGTAGGCCTGGTGAATTTAGTACTGTTCTTAGCACTGTAAAAATTGGCGAAGAATCTACAAGTACAAAAATTAAAAGAGAAATTAACGAAGTAACTGTTTCAGCATCTCTATCCCCATCGTTACAGTTAGTTTCTGAGCCTATTTCATTCAATTTGGCAGGGAGTGAAGAGTCAATTGATGCGCATGCACCTACTCAGAGTCTCGAAAGCGTAGTGGGCGATGTCGGACGGCATATTTCCACCACCATATATACCTAATCATGCCAAAAGTCCATCGCTCTCCTTCAAAACCATTTCTATACAATCTTTGTAGATTTATACTCTACTAATAAATACCTGATATAATGACTTTGGACACCGTAAATATAAGTTTAATCTAATTACTTGCTTATAGCAGTAGCTTAAGAATTTTTTACAATAAATAACACGTAAATGCTAATTGTAAATTAATTTAAATAAGACTTAGTGTTAGACTATCAGTTTGTATTTATAAAACTAAGACTTTAGATTTAAAATTACTGCTTTATCGACCAGTCTCAGAATTTCGGGTGCTAGTCCTAATAAACAGCGTTTTAAAAAAGATTATCTTGTGTTAAATAGTAATTGAGAGATTTTATTAAATCCAATAATCTAATTCAATATTTCTATTCATATTTTTTCTGATTATCCTCAATCAATTTTCCTTTCATGAATCATCCTACATCTATCCCCACTAATAAGTCTATGGAAAGAGCCGCACGCGCGCCCACACACTGAAAATGACTCCGAGAATCATTTATTAGTAGAGATGCATTATATATTATATACCTACAATGATGATCAGCGATTAAAAAATAAATAAATAAATAATCTGCAACCCACAAAAACGATGCCTTTTAGGTGAATATTATCAAGATCCTAGTGACGTGTCTGCCGTTATCGAGGGCCTCGAAACCTTTGGTAAAAAAACACAAGGATTTGATGATTATGCTGTAGAAGAAGATGGTATAGATTACTCATCCAAGAAATTAGTTCGCATCAGAGTGCCAGTTGTTCGCAGTCGAAGTGCTAGAGAACATGCGTTAACAGTTGTGCGACGCCGACCTTTAATCCCATATACAAGATCAATACCTTTTGAACCAATTGAATATACTCCTTTGCCTACTCCTCGTAGAGTTGTAACGCGAACAAGATTAAGAAATGTCGATCCAATCGACGTTGGTAACAACTTAGGAGATGACATTTCAAATAATTTACTTACAAAAACTAATAGACATAAGGTAACTGTTACTCGTAGAAGGAAAATTAGACCAACAGCAACAATTTCTACAAATCAACGTGATAGGATAACCCGTAAAAAATTAGTTACTGTTAGACCAGTTCCTGAACCAACATCTACTTTAGCCATTATTACAACTGGGTTCTACACAGTTCCATCTGTGGAAGAAGATGAAGACTACATTGATATTGACAGTAGTAAAATAGCTACTCCAGAATTATATACATCACCTTTAGAAGTAATTAATTCTGTTACAACATTACCGTTAGAAACAAAAAAATCTTATGTAAATCTTGATAAAGCAACTTCGTCAAGTGATCCAATCATTATCACAGATAACTTTTTCTTTCCTGCAATTTATGAAGAAACGAGTACACATGGAAACCAAAACAATTTTGATGAAGAAGGGAATGATAAATCTAAAACGGATATGACTACTTTAAGTGTTTTAGATGAGGAAAATTCAAGCAATGTATCTAGAGACACAGAGATTACTACAGAAAAAGAAATGGAAACTTCTACTATAGAGGAAGCTGATGAAACTGGTACAACTGTAATTCCTAACGTAAATAATGACGAAACTACAGAATCGAATGAAAATGAAAAAATTAACGTTAGTTCAGTGATTGAAAATTATAATAGTTCTGTAGATGAAACAAGTAATTCTAATGAGACCATGAATTCCAAATCACCTGAAACGTCTTATACAGCTACACAAAAAATTATGGAAACAAAATCAGATACTATTGAAGATAGTTTGAGAGTAATTCCCATTATTACAAGTTCGCAATTAGAAAGCTCTATATTGTCTACTTCTGTACAAGATACCCTACCTTCTTCAGGTACAAACTTGAAAGATGATTATAATTCTACCAATAGCAAAATACCATCAGTTATTCCATTAGAGACAAAATCATTATCAGAGAAAGAAATATCTGAATTTAAAACTACAGAGACATCAGTATTAGATTCACAAGTTACGACAACATTGCCGTCTTTAACACCAGAAGATATTGAAGAAGGTCTAACAGACGATCTTTATTTATCATTGTCGCGACCTGATTTTCCACAAATAGTACCATCAAAAGTAGAAACAAATAAAAATAGTTTCTCGACATCAGAGTCAAGTCAAACTTCTCCAGAACTTCAAACCAGTATTTACTATTCAGAGACTGTAGTAACATCTACGCGATTAAGAACTTACACCTACGTAGTTACAAAACTAAATGGACAAGAGACTGAAGTTACATCATCTACGACAGTTAGACCAAGAGTAACAACTTTGACATTGACAGTCCCCGTGACAGTGACAGTGACGCCGACTACGGTTTCGCCATCAATTGAATTTAGTTCTTCTTTAGGTGAGTATCTTTCTAACCTTGGAAAATTCTTTCTGATCTCATAAAAGTATATTTTCAGCTCGCATAATTGGCTTCTGGTTTCTTTTGTATAAAATATTTATAAAAACTTTTATACAAAATTGTAAAAATGTCTCTTGTTATATAACATTGTAAATACATTTATATTTATATAGACTATCAATTATCGATGTATATATCTTCACTACAAATACTTTTCTACCTGAAAAATTTGTTAATTGTACAAAGTATGACTAATTCAAAAGTGCAATATTTACTTTTTAACTTAATTTTTTATATTTTATTTCTTTAATAAATAAATCACTTGTTTTATTAAAGACATAAGTAAATTAAAAACTTATACTTTGAAACTATAAATAGTTTTAAATTATGTGAGAATTTTTTAGAATAAAAACGATATGTATAATATAACGTAATTAAAATTTATCAAAATTATTAAATACATTTTTTATTATTTCTATACAATTTTCAAGTAGCCATATTAAGTAAAAAATGTTGTAATTTAAATTATAGTTTTATATTTTTTATAATAAAATTATTAATAAATAGCATACTGTATTTAAATTATCTAATTTTAATAACTGTTTTCGAAATCAGTGCCAGAATATACAAAAAGTAACGAAGATATTGAGGATGAAGGAAGAAGATTTAATCTAGCTACAAGGGTAATGTCTAACGGGGTTGAGGTCATTGTTGCTGGAACTTCGCCAGCGTATAGATGGGAAAATTTAAATCCACAGCCAACACTCACCCTTTCGGAGGCAGTTGTAATGCTTTTACCTCAAGATAAACCAAATGAATTTGTTACGAAGACTTGTACAACGACTTTCACCTACCTCAATACGATTACTCGTGATGGAACAACAATTGTTTCGACAGATCAACAGGTATTTTCTTGGTGGTTGGTCGGTGGACGTATTTTTTCATTTCTTAATACAAAACTTTTACTTGAAGGGGAAACTGTACACAAAACGTTTCTTGTTTTATTGACATTAGCATTGTTGATATTAATTAATTGTTGATATACGTTTTGAAATTTTGACGACCAAAGATACAAAGATAATGTTCTTGCCTATTGTTTAAATCAAGATTGAAGTCATTTTGTTAAAAATGGAAGTCAAAAAACGAAAAATATGACATAAAGAATTTCTCCCTAGATATATCTTGGGATAAAATATTGATTCCGTATTTCTCATTTTTTTATTTCATTTTTCAACAAATTAACTTCAATCTTGATTTAAACAGTAGATAAGAACATTATCTTTGTGTTTCTACTGTTTTCCCTTAAATATTTTAAATACTTATATTATTTTATGTAGGTAATTGCAAATACTGCCACAGAAGAAAGACATAGAAAACCAGCTTCTGAAGCTGCATCAGTTACACTGGAAGCTTCACCAACGTTACAAACAGAAGTTTTCAAAACAACGTATACTTATTTAACATTGAATACTGATCATCCAGATGAAAAAAATGCATTAAGTAGCAGTACAAGAGTTATTGCTAATACAGTTACTGCTCCTCAATATTATCTTGAGATGATTTTGGAACCATCTGAAACACAGCGTCCGGAAACAAATACATATCTTAGTACTAGAGTACTTGAGAAAACTTTTGTTGAAGAGGGTAAAACAAAAATTGGGATGACTAATGAAGTAGTAACACAGGTAATATTTTAATTTTGAAAATGGTTAAATAAATAAAATGTATATTAAATTCATGACTGTCTTGATTTTAGTTAATTATAACAGAATTAGCGCCTCCTCCACGATCTATAAGTGTAACAACTACACTAACAGCATTAGATGAAACTATTAATCCAACGACAGGCATCGCAAAAACATACTACATTACATACACGTATTATAACACTTATTTGGAAAAAGACAGTACAGTTGTAAAAACAAATATAGCTACTTCGTCAGATATTGTTTACGAAAAAGCACCTGTAAAAAAAACAAGCACTGTTCCTGAACCAATTCAAATTTTTGCAACGAAAACTTATCTAACCACATTTACTTATTTCACAACGCTACTTCAGGTAGAATATTAATACTAATTACAATTAATAAAATGTATTTTTTCATATCTTAGATAAAAATTGGACTTCTTATTGTTTAATCAAGATTTTTGTTAAAATTATACGATATCAAAAAGATAATTTGACAAAATTCAAAATTATATAAAAATGAGTTCCTGTGATTATAACGGCAATACAAGAAATTTTGCATTGTCCTAAATAAAAAAATTGATTTGATATTTGATATAATACGATATTTTTTTATACATTTAGTTAAATGTATTTTATTTTATTTATAGTATTTTTTTTATAAAAATTAAATCTATAATGCTTAAAAAATTTTATTCGACAGAATATTAATTAAAATAAAATCTTACACAATAAAACTTGTATGTACAAATCTTATTTAAAATCTGATATAGAGTTATAAAATAAAATCTTTTTTGACATTTTGCATTTCATATGTAAAAATAAAATAATAATAAATTACACTTATTTTCAATATGTTGTATCAAATAACATATAGATAAAATTATATAACAATTCTAACTAATATTATTATTCGTAATATTAACATTTACTTGTAAATCATATTGTATATAAAATTAAATTGTGTTTACTGATATTTATTAAATAATATATATATATATATATATATATATATATATACATAGAATAAAAAATTTATAAATGTTGACAAATATTCTTGAAGTCCAAAAATATTTATTCCTACTTATAAGTACTAGTAATACTTAAAGGAAATAAGTAAATAATATTTAAAATTTTTTAAAATTAAAGGCAGGAACAGATGGTGAAACCTCAACTACCATTTCATCTCGAACAGAAATTGTAGAAAATGTGGTTACTGAATCAATTGCTCCAAGTTTATTAGATGCAGGATATATGAATGCTTTACTTACAAGTTCCCATCATACTGACTCTTTAAAAAACGTAGTTACTGGATCAACAATTATTTTTTTTGATGATGAAGAACAAGTGTCTCCAACAACAAGTACTTATGATACATCGCCTTCTGCAAGTGTGATCAAAGATAATAATGAGAGCATGCCTTCAACATTGTCGGATTCATTAGGATCTGAAACAAATGATGCTACGTCACGCCCTGTTGAACAAAATAGTCCTTATAACGAGGTAAATTAAAAGAATAAATTTAACATTTGAATTCTTTGTTTCTAATATTTACTGAATTTAGATACCTTATTTTATAACTTACAAAACTAGGAAGAAACAATAGAAGACTCTACAGATCCGCCTCCCAATAAAAAACCTTCACAAGTTAGCAATTTGTTAAGTTTAGGATCTTTGGGAATAAACAGTTTATCAGCGTTAGGTCCAGTCATCACTGCAATGGCTGGCTTGCTTCAAGGAAAAACTTCTGCAACACGAAGAAATGATACAGAAGTGGTCACCGAACCTCCAGCAACGACAACACAAAGATCTCCAATTTATATCCCTGTTGCTGAATTTGTTGATGGCGATATTGAAACTGCGGAAAGTCAAAATATCGGTAAATGATATATATTTAACCAATATTTTAGGATTGACTTATGATTATGAGAATTATGTTTTATAAATTATTTAAGAATAATTATATTTATTGAAAATGATATTTTATCTAACATTGTATACATAAATTCAATAAAAATCAATTTACACTTTTCTTTAATGGATTTTAGAGATCTAAATATGGTCCATTTAAGCATTACATGCCCGAAAACATGGTTTGATTTGAATCCTTATGACTTAGTTAAAAAATATGTAGTAGAGTTTTTTGAAAGGCAATTTCAAGTATAAGAAATAAGCTTTCATTCAAGATTTTATACGAGTCAAATGATTCATTATATAAAAATTTATCAAAAATCATGTAAAACTTCTCCATGAAAATCAACGTTAATTTTTAACGCCTCATATAATATGTAGTTATGCTTAAATGGACTATATATGGGTCCCTAGGACTCATAAAAAAATGTTGAGTCACGTGTCTCATATTTTAAATCATTTTGCAAAGTTTAATCAAAATTGGTGACCCAAAAGCAGGGTACTCTCTTCATGAGTTAAAAGCTGAAAAATGACAATAATGCATTTTTTAATGAAAAATTAATTTATTTTTATCATACATTGGTATATTTTAAATAATTTAGGCTTATTAAAACCTAAATTATAGGCTTAAGATGAAAATTATTTTTCGTTGTATGTATCTGCATTGATTAAGCTTGAGACATGTTTAAAACATTACAGTTTCTTTTCTTGTGTTGGTAATATTTCATTTTTTATAATTTTTTAAAACTTTTTTAAAGAAAATAATGTAAATAAATTTATATTTTCTAAAATACTTCAAATTAATTTTAATTAAGATACAACCCCAAACTTTTCATTGATATTTTATTTTCAGCACTCCATTTAGCAAATAGCAATCAAGCACCAGAAACCAGACATAAAGTAACTTCCAGTTTAGCTGATGGAATACCAATATCTCCTGGAGAAATTATCACAGCGAATAGTGATGTCATTATTGGTAAACCAGGAAAAATGGGTCCAAGGCCACCTCAAACATTTTTGAAAGATGAAAATATAGGTATGAGACCTCCGCCAGTATCTGTACCTAACGTACCTGTACATCCAGTTTTGGAAGTTGTAGAAAATGAACCGAAAAAAGTAATAAAATTTCAAAAAGGATCTCAACAATTAGAAATTCTTCCTGCTCAGCAAATATATGAAGAACATATTAAAATTCCTGTTACCTTAAATGAACCGGCGCCTTCTAAGAGACCTCATAATCTTCATCAAACTTTTTTAAATACGCCACCTAAGAGAATTAGTTCAAAACAAGATATTTTGGAGAATGATCCACTTTTGATTCCTCCGTCGCTGCTATCTAACATAAATATTGATTTAAAAAATCGTAATTCAGAAAAAAGTAAACGCCCGTGGAGTGCAAAAGATCCGCTTTCTTCTTCAAATGGTTTATTTGAAGAGAAAAATAGGCTTTACTATCCACAAAATGAGTTTGTTCAAACAGCCAAAATAACTACTTTTGATGGTTCAAAAACAAAAGTGCACGTACCAGAACCAATTGTTCATCAAGTGCCTCATGTTATCGACAGATCTACAGGTCAACCATTATTAGTAAACATTCAACCTAGTCAAGTAGCAAACGTTGTTATACCACAAGGAGGAACTCAAGCCTTAATTTTTGGAGATACTAGTGAACCACATATTACAGGCCAATATTTTGACGATCCATCACCTTACCCTGAACCAGAAATTGGACCTGCGTTTGTGGGAATAGATAAGGTATAAATTTAAATTTACGTGTCAACAATCAACAATCAACAATTTTCATTTACTTAATAAATAATAATAATAATAATTATAAAATAATAATAAATTGTCTTGAATTGACTTTTTTAGGTTGAAAATCTTCCACAATATTCAAAAAATCCAGTTGATTATATGATTCCACCAACACCGCCGTCGAAGCTTAAGACTTCTTCAAATCCAAATTTAGGAAATCGACCACATCTTATTCCACTTTCCCAGGGTTATGATTTTAAACAACATACTAATAAAATATCCAGACCCGAAAAGATACCAATTCGACATCATGATAGTTCAAATTTGTCTTCTGGACAAGGGCATGTTCATACTGAAATACTTGTTCATCAAGGCGTTGAAAATGGGTTTACGCGAACTCAAACTCGACCTACAAATCCTATAAATAATTATCAAAACATACCATCACCTACAAGAGAATATACAAAAATTCATTTATCACCAGACCAGTCTCCACCAAGAAGAACTGAAGTTCCTCTACCAACAGAAAATTTATATTATGATTCAGTTAATGCCCATTCATCAAATATTAACTGGAAAAATGATAAAAAGCCTTTACGAAACTCCCAAACACGGTGGCCAAGACCTACTGCTAGACCACGAAATCCCACAAGAACTACGGGGCATACCTATGGCAGACCTATACGGATAGAAAGACCTGTTGGTCCCATTAGACAACCTCAGTTTGCTTCTGGACAAAAACCATCATCAAATATTTATTATCAAAATGAATTAAATAAATATAATCAACAGCCACCAAGTGCAGCAGTACTTACAGATTCAAATCAACATGGATACACTAATGGAGTGAGAGATCAGGTATGAATATAATATATTATTGTTATTAATATTTCTGTTTTTATTTAATTTTTTAAATATACTTTCCTAGGTTCATATGCGTGATACAGTAATAAATTCTCAAGAAAATGTTGGTAGTATAAATTCACAAGAAATAAGAAATCATTCTATAAAAGAAAATGGTGATTACAATGAAGATCATCCGTCTGTTAATAAAGAATATAAAAATCCTTCCCCTGATGAAAATAACAGCGACACAAAACAATTTGAAAATGCTATGGATTCCGTCGTCGATGCTTCAGAAAATGTGAAAGTAACGTCTGAGACTCACGACATGAAAGATGATTCTGAAAAAAATCAGTATGTTTCGACTATTACATACAACCACAATAATTACTTTGTTAATGATAGCTTAAGCAATTTTAATTTTGCGGGAATTAGAAGACCATTAGTTGGTAATGAAAATCAAACTATGATCGATGAAAACGAAGATGGAGATATTATTATTGGCAGTGAAAAAAAAGAAAATCACTATATATCTCAGTCCCCTTTTATTGAATTGGAAAATTCAAGTAATGAAAAAAATATGTATGAAACTAAGGCTACTCAAGAATCTGATCTGAATTCCACTTACTCAGATGAAATAATAGATCTTAAACCTCCAGCAATTATACCGATAATTGAACCCAATGGCCACAGTCGACCATATTCAAAACCTCATTTTGTTTTATCGAATTCGGATAAAAAACAAGAAATAGTAACAGAATCTTCAACACAAAATCATAATAGTTATAATGGGCATATACGACCGGGTGTAGGTTCAGTACTGCACGTTCAAAATGAAAAAAATGAATTGGAGAATCAATTAAATATTCATCGCAATGAATCATACCGAGGAAGACCAAGTCCAAATTATCAGTCACATTCGGATTATCCACAAATTATAACTAAGCCGAAACTTCAAGTGCCAGAACCAATAATAATTTCCAGTGAAAAAGTTCAAAAATATAATAATAACAGAAAGCCTTCTGTGAAATTTTCATTGCCAATAGATTCCACTGGAGAAGAAAATGAAAGTAAGACACAAACTGAACGTCCACCAAGCGTCATGAATAATCAAAAATTTAAAGAATCACTTGATACGGTCCTTAAAACTAATATAGCTAATAAAGATTCAGATTATAAAAAATATAAGGAAAAAGAATACGAAGTAAATATATCTAATTCAGAATTCCAAAAAATAACAACTCCAAAACCAAAAATACATTCACACGATATGATACCACCGCCTATTAGTTCAATTAACAATATTAAAGGATCCATAAAGAGTAATTTTATGGAAGAAGGATTGAAGCCACCACCTTCTCCGACTGAAGTTTTTGGACTTTCACCACCACCTCTACATATAACAACTACAAATAAGCCTCAAGAGAAAAAATCTAATCTTTCTAAAATGACTAGCGAACTAGCAGGTTTAAAACCACCACCGCTATATATTCCTTTAAAAGAATCTAGTGCAGCACTTCCTCTACCAAGTATAAATATGGTTCCGCCAAATCTTAATCCATCAGTAGTTCGACCATATTTAGCTGATATTCTTTCACAAGTATGTCATAAATATTTTTAATAATCATTCAAAAACATTAATAAATCATCAAACTTTACAAATGTCATGATTCTATATTTATTAATATAATTCTGTATGTATTAATTTTAATAGGATATGGTTCCACCTCCTCCAAATGTAAAAACAACTCAAACCCTTGAAATTTCAACCGTTCGTCCAGGGGTAGCAGTATCGGGCTCTATTCAAATTGCTACTGCAGTCGCAACATCTCATATTCCAGTAATTCAAGATATTGAGTCAAAAATACCGATAGTTCATGGAACGGTCGACTTACCAATAGTAGTAGATGTACCAGAGTTTCTTAAGCCAATGGATACTAAAAAACCGGATCATGTTAGTGTTTATACAGTTCGACCTTTCGAGACTAGACAACGGTAATATAATTAATTTTAAATTATTATACAAAAACATTTATCTTAAGATTAACATTACAAATGTATATTTCATTATATAAACTTTTTTCAGAAACCCTATAAAACCAACACCTTCTTTCGGCATTCAAAATCCTTCTAGCTCAATCATAATGAGAGACCCGCAAATTAACAATGATCAACATAGTTTTAATTATCAACCCCTTTCACCTACTAAAGTATCGCCATCTCAAATTTTGAAAAAAACGAATAAATTTTCTGAATTCTCCATAATATTAGAACCAAGTGTAGATGTGCACCTACCATCTACTAAGATCGAGCCTACGGAATCTTTAACTCACAGTCTTATTCACAATAAAAAAACGAAACAAAAATCTGTGTCAATCGAAGTTGCTACAAAGATCGCTAATATGGAGAACTCAGTAATTTCTAAAAACTCAAGTATAACTGGCTCCGATATTCGAGGAACAGGAAAATCAGATTTAAAAATAAAGGAATCAGCATCAAAAATGATGGAGATTATTGGTACAGTAGTTCACGAATTTATTCAGAACTCAACTAATGAAAGAGTAGAAGTAATACCGCAAGAGGTAATACTTTTTAACGTAAAATTGTGAATGCGTAAAATAAACTTGTTTAATGAATTGTTTCGACTAAAAATATAAAAAATTTTTAGGTGACACGTTTTGAAACACTTACAGTAACGAGGACTAAAACCTCAGTACTAGGTTCACCCCCTACAACAAGGACACTATTGATTACGCACACGTTAACATCAACCAGAGTAGAAACTGTTACGGAAACCCTATTGCGTCCAACAAGTGTGACGTCCATAATTACTTCAACAGTACTTCAATCTGTTACGCGTATACCAGCATATGAAAATGAAAACAATAATGATTCAATATTTGTTGTAATGAGTGACCAGAAACCTCCAGCTCCAGGAGCAGAAGAGGTAACATTTAATTCGTAGAAGATGAGGGGACTAATTGGCTATAGGTTTGAGTTGGCAAATTGCTTAATATGTTATTGATTGAAAATGTGATTATATCTTATATATATTAATGAGTCTGCATCTAGATTTTAAGTATTTTGCCAATTTAGCCCTGTAGTAAACTATTCCCATTCTTCTTTATGTATTTCTTTTTCATGTTGCAAGTTCATGAAAACTTTTCTAAATTAAGGTTGAGGCTGAATATGGAGAAGAAGATGTTTCGCGTGATGAACAAGATGTGAGTGGCAATGAGATTCACCGCGTTCTATCTGGAGGTATATTAGGTGCACCATCGGTCCCTGTGCGACCTCCAAGAATACAGTGTATACCTGACTGCAAGGCTTCAAAATCTGAAATTTGTGCTGAATCTAGTGGTGAAATGCGATGTGTTTGTAGGCCTGGTTTTGCTCGAATGTTCCCTGATCGTCCTTGTAAACGTAAGAGGGATTTATATTATTCTATATTGATGTTTCTATGAAATTTTAATTTTAATTTGAGTTTATCATTTATTTTAGCAACATATACTTTTACTGTTGGCGTTGGCTTAGACAGACTAGGAAGAGATCATTTCATAAAAGACTTAGAAATGAATGGTACAAATTCCATTAATTTAAAACGTTACACACATTTAATAAAGGAAGCTTTAGATCGTACATTAATGCAAAGTGATCTTAGAGACGTGTATCGTGATTTGAACATAGCTAAATTTACAGAAGACCCAACAAAAGTTACTTTTAATGTTCAACTAAGTTCGAACACAGATGAAACAAGATTAAAAGAAGTCATTCGTAAATATTTGGTTATGAATAACTATAGTTTAGGTGGAACAGAAGTATATGCTTCAAAAGACTTGGGAATGGTAATAGCTATTGATAAATACATGTAGATTTAAAAAATTCGAAAAAGCAAATTGATATTAAAGTATTAACAACTTTCAGGTTGAAGCAAATGATTTTGATGAGTGTGCCGTTAAAGATGGTGGACCTCATCACGATTGTTCTCCGAACGCTGCATGCTTTAATGTTAAGGGATCTTATCAATGCTCTTGCAAAGAAGGTTGGGCAGATTTGTCTGAAAATCCTGCCTATCCAGGAAGGATTTGTTCTCAGGCACCTTTAGGTTGCGCTGCATGTAATAATAAAGGACACTGTGTGGTCAATTCTCATGGACAAGAAGTTTGTGAATGCTTCGCGTGGCATAGTGGACAAAAGTGTCAAGTTAATTTGAAAGGTATATACATTTTAATTAATATGTATATTACTTATTGGTGATCAAACAAAAACCTATTTAATGTGGTTTAATACAATTTTGTAGTTTTGCTGATTGCTCTCGTAACAACGGGGACAATTCTCTTGGGATTGCTAGCAGTATGCGTAGGAATGGCATGTTTACGAAGTCCAAATCGAAGACGTACTTCGGCCGATCGACGAGCAATGATTTCAGGTGCAGGAGGAGATACAAGTAGCGAGGGTAGCGTTACTGAACTCGCTATACCTCATCATGTACCGCATGTTTTGCCACCTCCCCCTCAAATGATGGCACCCGTTCCGCCTGTTAAAAAGTCTATTAGAAAGATTAATGGTAAAACTCGTCGAGCACCTAGGAAGCCTGCACCAGTTGTAGCTCCAGGTCTGTTAATAAGCAACTTTATTCTTGTTTTTATTGATTCGACATTATTTAATAAAAATTATTGTCCTTTTTATGTCAGTGCCAATGAGTAATAGTTGCCTATCTAGTGAGCAGCGAGATCGATCCTTAACAGTGATGATTCCTCGAGCGAAATATCGTTCGGCACCGCAGTCTGCTACACCTCAAAATTACAAACCCATGAGTACCTTTGCTGTCGATGAGCATAAATTGATCGACTATCTTGACGGTGGTGCCCACCCAAGCGATAATCTCAAGTCTAGCCATGCTAACAATTCCGATTATAAGGAATCTGAGCACAGGCTAGCGAAACAACATGCCAACTTTACACCGAGCGGTGCACTTGTTAGTGCTGGTTTTCAGGTAAACTTGAAAAAAGTTTTTGAAATAAAAAATTACTTAACAGATTAGCACCTAGGATTCGAATTACTGATCTTGATGAAACTTTGGAAAATTTACTAAGTTAGCCCTTAGTAAATTTTCAATCAACAAAATGCAACTAGGGCACGTCTGAATTTACCGTTTTCAGAATAAAGTATTGGTAATTTGATCTAAAGTTAGATCCAATTAATTGGATAATTTAATTTGCTGTTTTTAGAATAAAGAATTCTTTATTCTAAAAACAGCAAATTTAAGCTTGTTTTCTCTAGTTTCATTTTATTTATTGAAAATTTATTAAAGACTTGTGTAGACCAAAATATTGAAGTAGAAACTTTTTTCATATTTTCTTTAAAATGAAATTATAAGTATTCATAGCTCGATTATCTCGAAACGTTTAACCGAGCAACTGTGGCTTTGTTCATTTTTTGGTACCTTAAAACATTACTTAAAGTTTCATCAAGATCTGTGACTCGCATCTTAGGTGCTCTCCTGGTTACTTATGAATAAGCTTACAAAAATTGCTAATTTTGAATAAAATGAATGCAGGTTTCGGCGACCGTGACAAAAACGATGGACGCGGAGTCAACGCTCGCAAGATCGTGCGGCGAGACTACGGTCGAGCCGTCAACCAAAGTCATTCGGAGTTTGGATTATTCCCAGGAAATGGAGTCAACCCTAGTGCGTTCCTGTGCTGAGACGACTATTCAGGCTTCGACGAAACTACTGCGACTCGATCTCGCCGAGGCTGGCTCGACCCTGGCTAGATCTTGCGGAGAAACGACCATTCAGCCTCCAACGAAAATGTCAGAGCATAAAGACTGCAATAGGGATACGAGAGACAGCGCAAGTGAGGGTCACACCATGGCTGAAAGAGACCTCGGAAGTACACTGAGACTTCCAGCCCAGCATGCACCACTTTATAATCAAGACAGGGTATTTATATGTCATTATTTACATTAATCACACATGCAATAATAGTACCGACCAATAATCATTATTGAAATATAATATATACTTTTTAGACAAGCAGTGATAGGGAATCGAATTTTGATTCCTTATGAACATGAAGAGTGACAGCCTATCGTGGAGACTGTCGGTGCTGCGATACTACAGAAACCAGCCAAGTGAATATTCTTTCGTTGCCAAGCGTATTGTTGCTCCGGAAAATGCAGCAGCCTGTCCATCTGGTGTAGAAACGAAGCGCTGATTAGAATTTTTCGATTGAAGTCACTTGCTGGAGTACTGCATCATCGTGCCAGGTGCGTGGAGAACACGCGTGCCATTGCCTTTACTCGAATTAGTGATCGAAAGTCAGCAGCAGAGAGCGTTAAAAATAAATGTGAAATTCAATTTTACAAGCAAGTATAGCGTGACTTTTGCGTCCTTCAACGTGCCAAAATGTAGCCAATGAAAAAAGACTTTTCAAGACTCTTTCCTCCCCTACTATTGCGAAATTTTACTTTTAACCATCTCAAGTTGTAAAAATTTTGTAATCCGAAAAAATGTGCAATAATTCAAGGTATATAAAAAAAAAGAAAAACGTAACTTGACAATAATTCCAGTGGGTGAGAGAAATCTTTCATAATAGTAGTAACGTTGCGATTGTACTTTTAAGTGTATCATTTTTATCATTATATTTTTAATTTCTATTATTATTATTATTATTATTATTATTATTATTATTATTATTATAAATATTATTATTATTATTATTGTTGTTGTTGTTTGTTTGTTTACTTAGTCTATGTCCTTGAGGGTCGCGTGCCATGTCGCCCGGCTTCATCGTGAAATCGTTTCGATGATCGTTAAATAATAAAAATGTAAATCTTAATAGCTCAATATTTCTTTCAATCTCTATTTCTGAGCACTTCAGATACGAAAATAAAACTAATTATGAAATAAAAAATATTGAGTGTATTTATTCGCGACGGAGCCGCGCAACGTCGCCAAATTGTAGACTCGAGGCAAAAATCGTAAAGTAATGCGAATAAGCGCTAAATGTATCGGTAGAGTATGGACTCACTAAACCAATCGTAAATTATAATGATTGTAAGAAAAATGCATATGTTAATCAAGGACTGGTATTATAACAAAAGATCATACGTTAAAGAGCATATGTTTAATGGTAGTTATATTTGCATTCGTTTCAGTAACTATTTTGTTAGCGATCAAATTGATGGCAAAAGAAAACATCAATACCTATTCAGTAATCAATTTGTAAGAATTAACATTCTTTTTTATAGAAATAGGTTAACGTATATCATAATTATTCTTTGTACATATTGCCACCTCAGAAACCTCTTTAATGTACTATGTAACACTAGAATATTTTTGTATACATGTAATTTTTATATAGCGCCTAACTACTTGTGTATTTTTAATAAAAAGATTGTCAATAACTAAACATATTTTTTTCCTACTTTATTTATTGTACTAAAGATAAAGCAAGAAAAAGACATCGGCTCATACTCTTTAACTTTTAGAGTAGCTTATAACTTTATAAAAATTTAATTCTATAGTTTTTCATTACATCTTTTGTTAATTTTAATTAACTAAAAAAATGTATGCGCTTGCTTTACACTTAATTTTATCGCGCGATTCATTAATACAATTTCGGACATTACTTAAATATTTTTATCTTTATTCAAGCAATTAAAAAAAAAATTAAAAAAAAATAGATATTATGCAAAACAACAGTTTAAGATACAATTTAATGTTAAAAACTTGGAAATATATTTTATAATTATTGATAACTATAAAGTTCTAAATTGCATATTAAAATTTTAAGTTCTCAATTGAATAGAAAGTTAAATAAAATTTAAATTATAAAAGATAAAATTTTAAAATGTAAGAGATTAATTTAATTATTCTTTTATACATCTAAAACTTATGGACCACGTCATAAAAATTTGTACTAAAATTTTTAAACTTATTGCAGAATAAAGTAATCTTGAATAACCTGATTCACTTAAATACTAAATTTATTATTTAAAGTTTTTCAACAATGCCTATGTTATTAATATCTGTTTATTAACTTAGATTAAAAAAATTTTGTTGACTTAGAAACCTAAAACTATTTTACCTTCTGTTTTATCTGTCGATTTGATTCCGCATTAAAATTAAAATGAATTTCACAATGATTAACACAATAGAAAAATATGTTAAAAAGCAAAATACTATTAATAAAGATACATTTTTTAATATTTTAATATAGACAATTTGAAAAGTTTTATTTGATTTATAAATTTAATTCATGGGAAATCTTCTTTATCGACAGAAGTTCAGAAACTTATTTACCTCACTTACCATTTGAAATTACTTGTTATGTTTAGTTTCAAGATGACACTAGTCCTTATTTTAAAGATGTTTCAAAATAATTAATTTTTCGTCACTGTTTTTTAAGTTAAATTAATTTTTCATAATTTTATGTTTTTCTTTCTTACAATTTTTTTACAACAATGAAATATAAAAAAATGTCTTATAAAATAGCATTATTATCATCGATTATTGAACAATTTTAAAAGAATATTACACAGCAATTTACAAAATTTCGATAAAAATATTTAGATTTTGTGAGCAATTGAAAACTAAAAACAATCAATAAAAAGTGAAATAGATTGAAAAAGTACATGCTTTAAAACTATGAAGTTGTTTAATTAAGATGGAAAAGTTTTATTATTGTCTGTGTAATTATTACAGCAGATTTTTAAGTAAGAATAATAATAATAAGCGGAATAGCTTGATTCATAGGTTTAAGTTTGGTACCTGCCGATGGTTAATTTAACAACATCAGTGACTAGGCTACATACTAGTGATCTCAGAAAATCAGGTGATATTAAGGACTTGCGTCAAGCAAGATTGGATAAGAGTTGAGGATATAGGGCCTGCTTTCAGTATTATGAAGCTGCTGCGAGATGGTCCCTTTTGCAGCTTCGAGATAAAAGCGCGCAAACAGCGAAGAGAGAAAGAGAGAGAGAGAGAGGGGGGGGGGGAGAGTAAGAGAGGGAGCAAGTGAGAGAGAGGGGGAGAGAGTGAGAGAGAAGCATGAAGCCCCGCCTCCAAAGGCCTACAACCACACGGAGAGGAGGGATTCGAAGCCCGAGTTCTCTCTCTCGTTCTCTCTCTCTCGCTCTCTCTCTTTCTTTCGCTCTCTCTCTCGCTCTCTCTCTCTCTCTCTCTCTCTCTCTCTCTCTCTCTCTCTGTCTCTTTCTTTCTCTTCTTCAAGCTTCTCTTAAAGAAAATACAAGAGCGAAGGGCCCACCAGGCAGAAAAAAAAAGAACCAAAGAGGACCCAAGATTGAGACGCGAGCCCAACAGCCCTGAGGCAGTTCTATCTATAAGCGACAGTAACACATTGAAAGTGAGAGAGAAATCATACAATCTACGCTTGCACTTGCTCCAAAATCACCTTACTGATATAAAAAATACCTACAATTACAGTCATGTTTTCAAATGTATTACTTTTTGTATTATTTATTTATTTATTTATTCTTTTTTTTTAATTAAATAATTTATTGGAAAAAATGAAAGTAACATTTAAATATTACTGGTATAATTAGGTGGAGATGGAGCGAATGGAGATGAACATAATCAACTGTATCATATAAATATGTCGTAATTTTCAAGGAGCAAGGGTAAGAATGAGAGTTCGGGTGTGGAGAAAAGGAAGCAAAGAAGAAATTTCACGGAATAATCATGTCGAGAGAAGGATCATATAACAGCGGCTAATCGCTCGTTCCGCTCCGTTCTCATATCTAATGACAAATGTATCGTTTTTCTCAAGAGATTAACTGCAAAATTTGGCGAAACTATAGGTATAATAATTGACCGGCATCGGAGGACTGCATGGGCCGGAACTAGGTTTCATAAGCTTAACAAAGAAATCAAGCGATGGCTTTGCGATGCAGTCCGCAGTCCTTGCCAGCAAGTCAACGCGACGAAGCGCGCCGATCAGCGGAAACCAGCTGATTTATTGCCGCAGAATAGCCTTTGGCTTTCAGCTCATGCGGCATTATCGTCATAGCTATAATAGGACGCCACTAGAAAAGATTTCTCGGCCAACAGTTTCTCCCGCTGGCTCGCTTTTGCTCCTTGCGTGTTTCACTGGAATTTCAGGCCTTGGGCCCTTGCATTTTTCAACCAAACCCCTGCGGTTTTCGGCTTTCTGCGTCACAGGCCGCCTTTTCTTTTCCAAACCTCGACCTTGACTAATTTTTTTCTATCACCTCACTAATCTGTCTTTGCGCCACCTGTATCTACTTACCCACTGAGCTATACAGCATTATTTTTCATTAAAATTACAAGTAAAATTATTTTTAAGGTTTAACTTAACGAAAAAGCTAACATAGGCACTAATAAAGATATTTCTCGAAAATTAGGATACATTGCAATTTGTAGCAGCGTCAGCATGCTATTCAAGCCGCGATGCTTTTGTGGTTATAATCTTCGAAATGGTTGCGTGGCTGCAGTATCGAAAAAAATGCTCCCTGAAAGAAAGATATAAATCTATTCTTTATAAGTCTTCTAAACCTGAACCTGCATCTCTTCATAATCTTGAAAGAAAGATTCAACGATCCAGCATTCAAATGTAGAACAGATATTTATTTTGCACAAAGCTTTTTGATGTCTTATACATAACGGCTCCTGCTCAAAATTCTGGCCTCATCAGTTTTTGAAATAAAAATTTTTGTATGTAATTTCAAATTGATATTATTACTTAAATTGCCGTTTGTTTAATCGTATATTAAGCTTCAAGTAACATTCAAATTCAACTTTCTGAATACTTGATTAACTAAGTATAGTTAACATATGTGCTTAATAAAAATACAGAAAAGTAGAGCTAACTACGTAAAGAGATTAATGATAAAGTATAGTCGTAAATAGTATCGAAAGAACGATTCGAATATTACTGAGAAAGCAAATATCCGTCACCTAGAAGATCTCTGGGTGAGAGGATGTGAACCAATTGTTAAATGTGCAAACTTTTGCTAATGAAAGAATCATTGAAAATAATATTGAACATTTTCAAGATATATTTATAAAAGTACTGATGTGTTTTTGAATTATGAGCGATCAAAAAAATTATTTGAAAATACGTGACAAAAATTTATTTTGTTTTTTCTATAATGTTTTGAATAAAAATAAAAATTCTATATTATTAAAAATGTGTGAATGTTGAGCCTATCAATAGACTTTGTAGATAAACCCTGTGTTGATGCTTAAGGGAAAGTGGAAAGTGGTGCGAATATTCTAACGCCCCCGATTTTTTCTGGCTCGCGAGAGCGAAGCCTTGACGAGATAGCCATCTAGTGGCAGGTCTGTGCACAATACTCAGCGTACCTTACATAATCGAGCAGATATAAATTGTAGATACTATTATAGTTCGTTCAATTATAGTAATATAGAAACACTGTCGCCAAATAAGAAATCATAACTTATGAAAATCATTTATTAAAGTTCTATTAAAAATACTCAATAAATAAGGAAAACGAGCTATATAATTTAAAAAAATAGTGTTAATTACTCGATGGGTCTGTACTGCATTGACTATACTGCATTCTTACATTAAAAAAATAATATCTTTATAATCGTAAAATAATTTTGTCCATATAAAAAATAATGGAATGGAAAAATTTGGCTTAAAAAGTGAGTGTATAATTATGCAAGAAAAATTAATAAAAATTTTAAAAATATTGTCGCTGAAGGGGGAAACGTCAAGGATACGTGAAGCAGAATGAGTAGGGTGCGTAGAGTGTCAAGTTTTATAAAGACTAATAAAAGCATACTCTACAACTGGAACAATTAGTTTCTCTCCAGTCCGTAGGCTGGGACAGTGCTCAAAGGGATATTAAATACAGATACGTACTACGGCTATACATGTACGTGTACAGACGCGTGCGTGGCTAACAAGTGCTCAGAGCCGAGGGAAAGTACCTGTCGAGCCGTATCGTCATCACCGATTATTACACTGGATGACGAGAGCATTATACTGACTCTCTGCTTTTCTTCTTCCCTTTTTTCTTCAGTGCTTAAATTCAAAGCAGACTCTTGCAGAGAAGTAATTGAGCTTTGATCTATATCTTTGATTATTATTTTGTCTGTATAATAACTTGTTGTAAATGTTTATAGTGACATATTTTAAACTATTTTTATTACGTTTGTAACTACTTAAATAGATACTTAAACCTATGCAATGTTAAAATATTGAAATATTAAATATTAACTTACTATTACTCTTAAAATACTAAAATTGTGTAGGCAGCCTTATAAATTATTTGCAATACAAATTGTTAAATAAGAAAAAAATCAATACCAAGAAGAAGGAATTTAAGATAAGTGCATGATGTTTAAGCAGTTAAGACGTTAAAGTCTGGCTGAACATTTGAGAAAGCGTGCGCCAGCACATCCGCTGTTTGGAGCCTATAGTCCACAGAGATTTCTGAGCAATGTATCCTACGGCATAGCCGACGATGCATAAAACATAAAAAGGTGGTAGACGGCCCTTTGTCGGGCTCAAAAAGACCGAACGCAGGTCGGTTTCGTTCTCACTTCTCACTTCCACGTCCTTAACTAAAGCAACCTTCAACTTTAGCATTTTGCTTTACAGCAGCTATCCCCTAGATGCACAACTTAAGAAATCATTAATAACTCTAATATGTGTACATTAGTGTTAAAAGTGGATAGTAACGCTTGTAATATTTATAAATTAGTTAACAAACGATTCAAGTAGTAATACAAGCGCAAAAAATAAAAAAAAATTTACTAACAGCTTAACTAGTTTCTGAAATAAAAATAATCTTAAAAAATTTTATTACTGAAGTCACTGATGTGATATATGAAATTACTATAACTATAAGTCTAATTATGTTAGTGAAACAAGACAAGGGTGGTTATTTGTTAATATAAGACGCCCAACAAAAACTTCTTGAACTAATTCTCAAAGTAACTTGCTGAATAAGGTTTTTGAATCAATCATTAACTTGATTCCTTGTAATTTGGTCAAAATGTGTAGTATAAAATTATTTGGAAGCCAATTTAAAGTTTTTACTAAACTTACTAGTGTAACCTTTTATTTAAACCCTTATACAAGACGTACGCTGTATTATATAAAAGGTTATAAACATTGTAGAAAAATGCAACTTTTATCATATATAACTTTTTATCTAATGGAGCTTCCGACTTATATCAAGGATTAAATAAAAATATTTTTAGGAAATGGATGTTATCAAGACATTGAAACTTGATGCGCCCGTTGTTAAGACATGTGAAATGGCTAAGAAAAAGTTCAAAAGAGTTCAACAAATGTCTAGAAGGTAAAAAAATTGTTAGAAAAAGTTGCACGCGTAAAATGTTTGTATAAAAGCAAAGACTAAAAAAAAAAGGAAACATAGCAGAAAGAGGTAGGTATAAGCCGAAGAAAAATTAGAACCTAAAGAAGGCTATAGTCAGTGGAAAAATAAAGTTATCGGAGGACGAAGGGCTGAATAAGGGAGCCGGGATTGTCAGTTGAGTGATGGAGTGTGGGATCGTACTCTTCTTTATTCGCACTTACGATTCCATCTTTAGGATGGATTTATCGCATGTTTCACAAGGTCCGAACAGGCGTTATGTTGTATTTGTATAGAGGGAGAGAGGGGCCGTGTGCGGGAAGCGAATGTAACAGGTAGAAGGGCGAGAAAGAGAGCGGCGAAGGCGGCGCTCATTGTCATCGAGCAAGCGAGTCCGAATTCCTTTTTCAGCGCGAGTACACACGCAGCTAAGTCGTGCAGCCGTGCGCGCTAAATGGCCCCGGGGGCTTCGGCCCATAAATGCCAAAGCACTGATTTTCTCTGAAATCCTTTTGACACGCGGCTCGATTCCAGAGCAGATCTAGCTACTATACTACTGGTACCGACAGCAGAGGCGCAGCCAGAAAAGGAAAAAGGAAAAAGGAAAAGGAAAAAAAGAAGAAAGAAAAAAGGGGGAGTAGCAGGCGTCGAACAGTGGACTTTGGCTCTTTGGATCGTCGATCGTTTGGTCGCGTATATAGATGGCTAGTGCGGCCGCAGCCAGTTGAGCGAGAGCGAGAGAGAGAGAGAGAGGCTGCGAGCTTCACAAGGACTTTCCTCTTCTGCCCACCTCCCCCACGGGGGCCCGTACAAGATCTACGAGCCTGTGTGCTGCTGGTCCTTTGAGGGGGCACAAAAGGCCCCGCGCGAGCGACTATTATTACGCGGTACGCGCCAAGCCGACAATGCCAGCTCGACTTTGGGGAAGGAGGCCTACCGGGGACTCACGCGGGGGCCCGAGGTGGGGGTAAGGCCCCGGGAAGAGCTCCGCTCTCGGGGTAGCGCGCGCGCGCGCTCTGCCATTGTGCGAATGACTTGCCAAGGCGCTTTCTCGCTCCTTCTCCCTCTCGCACACACACACACGACTCCTCTGCCCGCTCCCTCTCGCGCCGCCGTCGCCGCCGTTTCTCTCTTCTCGCTTCTCTCTCTTTTCTCCCTCTCTCTCTCTCTCTCTCTCTCTCTCTCGCTCTCTGACATCAGAGTAGATGTCTTCATTAAAGCCAAGCAAACCAATTTTTTTCTCCACATCTTAAACACTAACATTTTCTTTTTCGTCTTTACTCTTTGAAGATTCAGACTTTACATTTACATTTTTAATCATTATTATTTTTTTATGTTTAATGCAATGCTAATGTAACATGGCATACATTATTTTTTTCTAAAAAGAAAAAATATTTGCTGAAATTGTTTTAATTTATGACTGAAATATTTCGTTACCCTTGTTAACTTTATTTAAAATGAATGTTTGTAAAATTGATTTTGCCACTGAATAAGTATTCCAAAGCTCTTTTTCTCAACAAGGATAATTTACATAAACTATAATATTAATTATAGGTATAAATATTGTGAAAATAATTGTAAGTTGTCAAAGAGAGAGAGACTCGTAATAAAGAAGTAGTAATTGAGAGTGTAAAAGGATCGGTAGGTGTTTTTGAGGAAAAATTTGTTATTGAGCGTGGCTAATGCGTGGAATGATGGGAGGGAGATGGTGTTAACGTTTGGAAATAAGCTAGTTATTCTGACGAAGTAATATATCGGGAGAATCGGATGAGGGCACGGTCTGAGCGTCCTTCTACGAAACATCGGGGAGTCTTTTGGCCACGAGTTGACTTGCTTTGGCTTTTTCCGACCGAAGAAAAAGGACACGCTGCCTTTCTCGTTTAACCGAGACGAATCAGGGGTTCCTTTTTCAGTGGTTTAACGGCTAACGTGGAAAAGCTGACAGGATTCCCAAAGTCAATGCCGTTGAAAAGTTCCACGCTTATTACCACTGATCTCATTTTCCCTACATAGATTTAACATGCTCACTCAGAGCTGTGTCAATTCGTTTATGTTTCTTTTTATATCTATTTGGGCAACAATGTTTCAAGCTTCATTTTTACAAAACATTTGTTTTTCTTAAAAGCAATTGGTCAATTTAAAAATAAATTATTTATAATATTAGTCATAGATATGATAATCAACTAGAAAATTGATTAATCTGCTATTCACGTAATATTTTAAAGATCAATAATGTCTATCAGCAATAAAAACCCGCTGCCAATTTTTTTCCATTTAGCTTCCTCAAACTTAATAATAATTATATAAAACTAAATATTATATATAAGAATAAGTCATTCAT